>PVJA010011825.1:0-53648 GCA_004027025.1 Myocastor coypus
TTTTATTTTATTTTATTTTTTTTTTTTTTTGGTCTTTTTGAGACAGGGTCTCACTATGCAGTTGAGGCTGGCCTTGAGCTCACTTTTGTAGCCCAGGCTGGTCTCGAACTCGCACCGATCCTCCTGCCTCCGCCTCCCAGGTGCTGGGATTACAGGCGTACGCCACCACGCCCGGCTAGAGTTTATTTTTTAAATAAAAGAAAGTAAGGGCTAGCCAAATAGCTCAGCGGATTGTGTGGGCTTGATCCTGAGACCTGCCTTGCCAGTTCTGCCCCCAGGGTGTCTGAGACAGCAATTGAGACTGGGCATGGTGGTGCACACCTGTAATCCCAGCTCTTAGGAGGCTATAAATAAGCGGATCACTACAAGTCCAATCTAGTAGTAAGACACTGTATACCCTGTAGACCCTTTCCTAAAAAATACAGAAATAAATAAATAAAAATAAAAGAAAAAATGTAATAGATGGCTATTTTATAAGATATTAGGAGATGTATGCTCTAAGTGATACTTGAAAAAACTAAAAGACAATTATGTAATTATGAAAATACTTGTAAACTGTAAGGATAAGGAAAAAATTTTCTCCTTATGCTATAAAATCATTATAGCATCTGAGTTCATTGAGTTTATCCATTTAAAAAAAGACTATGAAGTTCTGGATTTGTCTAAGAGAAAGGAGTGGAACATAAAATTGCCATACAGTTTAATAACTCCCAATATGAAAACTTGAGCACCTCCATGTAAACATACAGAAGACTCCCTGATGTAAAACCAGTGGAGTGGCATCCTTTAAAAATATTAACTAATTTTTACCAGCAATATTTTTAGAGAAAATCTATGTAACAGAAGAGCACACACAAAAAAGAAAATGTCACCCATTTTTTTTGCTGAGCTTTCTCCTTTTAAACATAAAATGAAATGAAAAGCTCTGTTTTACCATTACAAACTGTTTCTGCAAAGAGTGAAACAGAAATTTTTTTAGGCTTTGTGAACCAGACCATCCCTGTCACAACACCCAACTCTGCCAATTAGTACAAAAGCAGCCACAGACAGTACGTAATGAGTAAGCACAGTTATGGCCCAGCAGACTTTTATTCACACATGCAGGAAGGCAGGTGTATTTGAACATATTTCACCAAACTCTGCCTCACGTGAATGTCAGAAATTTGGAAGAAATAGTCTAATATGTATCCATTTTTTTTTCTATTTTAATGAAGACCTAAATGATGAGCAAGACAAGATAGTGCATCAGGGAGAAACAGGACAATTAAAACAGATTTAAAGTCATGTACAAGGTCATAGTCATACAAATATTAAAAACAAAAATTTCATGGGAGATTCAGAGACCTGTGTGGCTAAGGTGATGTTTTACTAGCTAAATCAAACTATCTATGTATATATGTATGTATATATGTGTGTACATATTTCAATTATATTGAAACTAAGTTTTCCCTTCATTGTATTTTTTTTATAGGTAAGTTACTCACAGGAGGAAGTTCCAATAGTTCCAGCTGGAGTTATTTCATAGAATCTAAATAATAGTAAAAAAAAACCACTTGAACATCTTCACTTCTCCCTTGGCTCCAACTCTATTTCCAATGACTTTTGATCTTACTATAGGCTTTTAGCTCTATCATGATTGCTCTCCTATCTTAATATCTCATAGTTTATCCAATGCTCATCTCTTTGTTTTGTTTTTTACATTTGATCCAGATGATCTAGAACCTTCTGCATACTTCCTGCACATCCATGGTAAGGCTTTCTTCCCAACGACCTCTAAATTTGTCTCCTGATAATGATGTGGCAAATCATATGAACAGCTACAGAAGGACACAATGAACAAATGTCTCAAGAGCAAGATCAAAATTTAATTACTTCACAAAGTTGTGCTATCCAAAGAAAGTATGACTGAAGGTTTGGGCTAGTCCAATAATGCTTTTCAGTATCTAATAAGTATTACATTTCTTCATGTCCATCCAATAATATGTCTTTCTATCCATAAGGTTTGAGTGCAGCTCCAAGAACCAATATGTGGAAAATCAGTCCTCATCTATAGAATCAGAATTATTTGATGCAGAACTCAAAAGTAGGTATTTTTAAGAATTAAAACACCCTCTGTGCCATGCCGGCCTCGCCCCCAGGGCACCCTGAGACAAGGATTGAGACTGGGCATGGTGGTGTGAGCCTGTGATGCCAGTGCTTGGGAGGTTGAAAACAAGAGGACCACTAGGAGTCCTATCTGTGTAGTAAGATGCTGTAGACCCTGTACTAAACCCATAAAACAGAGAATTAAAATAGCATTTAATTCATATTAAGAAAGAAACTTTAAAAATGGAGGGAAAGTAGAGGAGACATTAAAACAACATTCCTATTCTAGCTTCCTGTTATTTAGGGTTTCATCCTGGGCCTTAATATGCTCCTAATTTTTAATAATAGATATTTCTAGCCCAACTTTGTCCTCACTCTTATTTTTCTGTGAACTTTCACTTCACCTTTAACTTATATTACTTTGTTTTACTTTATGTTCATCTGTAAGCTCCTTGAAATCCTCTTCGGAACACAGTGGGGTATAAATAAAAATAAAATATTGCCTGTTGGACAGGGAAACTTCAGAAAAAGGGTGAAGGAAGTCAATAACTCTTTTAAAACTGTGTAACTTCATTCCATAATCTGTGACCTGATGGGCAATAAGATCAACAATTTGCCTTTTCCTGAAACTGTTTCATTAATTAAAAGTTATAATAGCTACCATCTATTAAGTACTTACTCTGAACTGCGTATTAGCCTAAGAGCTCTTACCTGCTTATTCATTAATTGTCCCAACAGTTCCGGAAGGCAGGTACTAGGCATTATTGTCAGGGAACGACTGAAAGAACTGAGTGCTGAAGTCATTCAGTGAGCCTCTTAAAGCCACACACTTGTGTAGACCATTGTGGGGAACCTGGAGCCAACCCGACTTCAGACCTCAACTCTGAGCCACAGTGCACTGTTTCTACTTCTAGAGGAATAACTAAGTCCTTATAAACGACTTAGAAAATTTTGTGCAAGTCCTTCATTCATTTGGCTTTTATATGGCAACTCATTACCCTTAAAGTTATTTCTTTTAAAAAAATTATTTTTATTGGTACATGTTTGCAGTACATAATTATTACCTTCATCATGGGGAACTAATACATGTCCACAGCACATGTTAATTCTTTTTTTTTTGTTTGTTTTGTGTATTTATTTATTTTTATTTTTATTTTTTATTTTTTTTTTTGTCTTTTTGAGACAGGGTCTCGCTATGCAGTTGAGGCTGGTCCTGAGCTCACTTTTGTAGCCCAGGCTGGTCTCGAACTCGCACCAATCCTCCTGCCTCAGCCTCCCGAGTGCTGGGATTACAGGCGTGAGCCACCACGTCCGGCTGTGTATTTATTTATTTTTATGGCCGGCTCAGCCTGCCCTGAGGGCAGGGCTGGCACAGCCTGTGGTGCCAGGGATCGAACCGCGGTCCCTGCTGCGCCTAAGCTTTCCTAAGCCGGTGCTTTAGACCACTGAGCCATCCTGCCGGTCCCAACATGTTAATTCTTTTTATGGCCTCTCTATTTTCCAGCCTACCTCTTCTCTGCATCTCTCTTCCCTCTTTTCATTTCTTGGTTCTGCTCCACTGGCAAATCCTCTGTTTCCTAGCCTTTTATTCAATAAAATTTTCAAAAATCTTAATGCAGACCTTTTATACCTAGGAAGATAATGAGTGAGTTAAAACAGCTTGTCCTTTTAAATAGTTGAGTCCATCCAACAAACTATTCAAGGATTATCATTCATAGTGCCAGGTCCTAAGCTCTACAGTGTTGGAGTCTTTGGCTCCCTGAATTAGGGGACAGCTAAGTACTAAGCCTAAATTATGTCTTAGTGTATTTGAGCTGCTATAAAAACCCCCTCACAGTCTGGGTCATTTGTAAGGAATCAAAATTGAGTTTTTCAACGTTCTGGAGGCCAGGAAGTCCATAAATTACTAGGTGCTGAGGAGCCAGTCATTCTGCCTCCCAAATGCCACCTTACTGTTGCATCTCCCGGAAAGGAGAAACACTGTCCTTCCTTGACACATGCAGAAGGGCGAGCTAGCCAAACGCTATGGTGTCTCTTTCGAAGACTTAAATCTTATTCATAAAAGAGTGTTCCTCTTGTCACCCTTGTCACCCCATAAAGGCTTCATGTCTTAATCCTAGTACAAAAGTTTCAATGCCTAAGTCTAGAGGGCACACATTCAGACCATAGCATGAAAATGATATGATGTGGGATAAATGGTAGTAGCTTATGGTGTCCTGAGAGAATGAGTGAAGGGTAGCATATCCTAGATAACAATAACAAAAAACTAAGGAGCATTTTTTTTTTTTGGATTGTTTTATAACCACTGAAAAGGTAGGCTTAATTGAAGTCTTTTGAAAACTAAGATGTGAGAAGAAGTGGAGATGTTAGCGTGCAGCAAATTAATTACTGTAGGATATAATGCAGTGAAATTAAAAAAAAATTTATATCTCCTAGTACTAGGATGTAGAAAATCAAAGTGTCAACAGAGTTATTT
This sequence comes from Myocastor coypus, assembly GCA_004027025.1. NCBI lineage: Eukaryota > Metazoa > Chordata > Mammalia > Rodentia > Myocastoridae > Myocastor > Myocastor coypus. Next base: position 4,562 of record PVJA010011825.1, read on the forward strand.
TTTCAGGTGGGCTCTCTCCCTGCCATGCAGTTAATACCTTCTTACCACACTGAAGATTTGGGAGAACCCTTTCCCATCACTTTTTAAAAGGATGTTAATGCTATTAAGTCAGAGCTTTTCTTTCTTTTTTTTTTTAAATAATTTTTTATTTTATTTATTTTTTTCTTGTTTCAGAACCTTTGTTTGTTTATTCACTCATTTTTATGGCTGGCTCAGCCCACCCCGAGGGCAGGGCTTGTGCAGCATGTGGTGCTGGGGATCGAACCGTAGTCCCTGAAGCCGCTCAAGCTTTCCCAAGCAGGTGCTTTAGACCACTGAGCCATCCCACCAGGCCCCAAAAGTCAGAGCTTTTCTTAAAACTGTATTTAATGTTAATAATCTCCATGGAGAGCCTATCTTCAAACACATTCACCTTGAGGATTAAATAAGACTTCAGATGAATGACTTTTTAAAAAATGTATTTTAGTACAGGACCTACAGGGTCTCCCTATGCAGATTGGACTCATGGTGATCCTCTTGCTTTCAGCCTCCCAAGCTCTGGAATTACAGCCCTGTGCCACTATGCCCAGTTTTAGTCACTGTATCAGTGCACCCTGGGGGTGGGGCCAGTAGGGCTTGTGGTGTTGGGGATCTAAACCTAGTCCCTGCCCTCTGCACTGAGCTATCTGGCTGGCCCTGGAAGAATGGCTTTTGAAGAGATACAAACGTTCACTCCATTGTGTAGAGGGAGGTGTGAGAGGTGAATTTTGAGCATGGATAGGTATTAGGGACACAGCATAGAACCAAAATCCATATTGTTTTCAAGTTCTGAAATAATTTCCTAAGTAGGATATTTGGCAACTAGAAGGGCTTTGAGGTACGCAGTAGTTCAGACTTTACCCAAGAAACAAAAGAATGTGAAACCACTGGAAGGAATTTGCATAGAAGGAATATGATACAACATATTTTTCAAGATAGCTTGCTTGTTGTAGAAGGAGAAAAATTGCTAAGCAACAAGAGAGGAGACAGACAACCGAGAAGATAGTTTAGAGTAGTAGCAATGGGGACAGTTGAAGAACTGGGAAGATTAGAGGGAAATGTTTATGGAGTCAAAACAGCAGAATTTGGAAATAAATTCAATTTTTCAGAAACACAGGAAAAAAAGCATCAAAGATCGCACTCCACTTGCTGACTTAGACCTGCCCAGCCCTTGCACTCCCGGTCAGGTGACAGGCACTAGTACAGAATTCAAAGAGAGAAAATGGGGGTAGGCATTGAAAAATCTCTTTCCTAGTTGCTAGCTGATCCCAGGTGTAGGCGGAGGCCCCGATAGCTGAACTTTCTGTCACTTCAGCCACCTGGAAGCCCTGCAATTTATAGTGACATTTCACTGATGTTTACTGTAATCAATTTTCTCCATAAACACAGGTTTATGTTCTGAGTATTACTTTTATCTTCTTGGATACATTTTCCCAGGTAAGTGGAAGCTCTAGAGGATTGAGAAACAGAGCTCTGGGAGCCCATCCTTTGATAGTAAATGGCTGAGCACTCTTGAGATCTCTGAGGTCCTAAGTTTCTTTGCTAAAAGATGTCTAAACAGAAAAGTAGATAAACAGAAAAGTAGATAAATACCATAATAATATAATAGTTCATATTTATTGAGTATTAATCGATGTGCAGTCCTGAGTTAAAATTCGTACACACCTTTAACCCTGACTACCATCTCTCAGGTAAGAATATTATCTCACTTTATAAAAGACACTGATACGTTGGATTTAAGTGACTTGATCATAAATCAAACACACTTCAGAGGCCAGAATCAGACAGCCTGACTCACTGTCCTATGATTCCGATCTTTATGCTATTTGATCTAATTTTGTCCCTACAATGGTTAACAATTGATATGTAATTTTAAGTATTTTATTTGTCTATGAAATTATAAGCATGTGTACTGTTCTCTAAAAGGCACATAGTATATTAAGTATCTTAAGAAATTTGTAAAGTATGAAGAAAAATGTAAACAGTTCATAATTCTACCATCTGGAGATAACCATTATTATAATTTTGACATATTTTATGCCAATATTTTTAATAATTTTTATAGTTGAAACCAGTGTTTATACATTTTAATCCTGCTTTTTTCATTTAAATTATAATAAAACCCTTTCTCTATAGTGTCAAATGTAATTTACAAATGCTTTTCTCAATGGCAGAAAAATATTTCATTATATGGATATATATAATAAAGTAATCATTTAAGCATTTGAGAACATTTAGATTTTTCCAGTTTTATAAATGAATAATATATTTGATATTTAAAGTTATTTACTTTTAAAAATGCTTGTGATGCCCACTTTTCAGGCTCCTATTACTTTCTAGAATAGTGGAACAATAGCTATATCAGCAGGAATTAGGAATCCCTGTACCATCGCGAACTTTCCCACTTTGTGTACCATTACTTTTCAATCTTTGGTAACAGCTCCATTTTAATATTTTTTTTCTTTGGAAACACATTACTTAAAATTGTTATATTCCTTTGAAATTATTTTACACTTTTCTTAATTTTTTATCTTTATCTGCCCTTAGCAATTCAGTCATTAACTTAACAAAGATTTATTTAACAGCTGTTACATACTAGACCTATTTGAAACTCTGAAAATAGAGCAGTGAAGAAGACAGGCAACTTCTCTGTGCTCATGGTATTAAGAGTCTAGGAATAAGACACATAGCAGATAGATTTAAAAATGAAAGAGAATATCTAAGAGGAAAGGTATTGTGAAGACAAATTAAAAGGGAAACTATGGGGAAGTAATTAAGCTTTTAGGCATTAGGAACCCTTTACACCTTTAAAAGTAGTGAAAGCCACAGTGATGAAAACTGAAAAATGTGTAAGACACTCAAGCCCAGCATTCTACTCTATTAGTTGCCAGAAAGCTCTGACCACACATCCTATCACCTCTGGAAGACTCTCCTGTACAGTTGGAAGAGGATAAAAATAAACAGGTAAAGGCTGACAATATTAGGAAATGATTTTTGTCCTGGTATACCCTCTGCAGAGATCTGGAGGATCCCTGGCATTCTCCAGACAACACCTTAAGAATCACGGTCCTGGGGAGTGACTTACTATTTTGTATTGAGATGGCTGGTCAAGGGCTCTGAGAATGTGACTTTTAGCCAAAGATCCAAATGATGAAAAAGAATAGGAGCATCAGTATTAAAGGAAAGAACATTCTGAGGGAAAGGCAGAGGAGGAAGGAAAGTGCACAGGAGGAAATGAACAGCAACAGGAGGGACAACAAAAAGACCAGAGTACCATTCCCAATAGGCTGTCTTTCTGTACACTTTCCAAGGGAATTTTATTCTAAGATTGATTACACTTACAGCCTGAATTTGAATCCATCTTTCCAGAACCATGTGTTTCTTTTTTCCTAACTAGAGAAAGAAAGAACAGTGGTGTCACTTTTGTTTCAGTGAGCAAGTAAGCAGTGCACAGGGGTGAAAATGAGGTTGATGCAAGCGCTCACTCTCATCAACTCAAAGTCCCGCCCGAGTATAAGGATGTAGAACAATGGTTTACACTCCTTTTAGGTTGCTGCCTTGGTTAGCGTTTAAGGAACAATTGGAAGGAAACACCTCCTTTTTGTCTTACTAACTTAATAGGATTTTTCTGAATCCAGTTTCTCATGCTCAGACAGAAAAATGTGGGCAGAACCAGGCTGCTGCTGTACCTTCCCTTCATGGGACTAGACTTCACTCCCTTAGTCTCAATAGTCAGCCCAGAGATTAAAGTAAATACAATACTATCTCCCCAATGATCTGTCAGCAGTTCAGTCAAGAGTCTAATGCAAGTTTCTTGCTTACAAACTAAATATGAGGGTGTAAGTGGAGTCACTGACATTGAGCATCATCCTGCTTTGGAAACCAAATTCTACTAAGAAATACTATAAACAAAATGCATTGTTAAATAAGGACTACTGGGTCCATGGGATGTTGAAAAACACTCAAATTTCAGCCAATGCTCCGCTGACCAAGGGCCACACAGTTTCTACACAGATGGATCTTGGGAAATGGGAAATACTTCCCAATACTAGGGTATTTGTGATATATAGATACCCAAGATCCACTTCAGCTTTGTAGGGTAGGAATCTCAGCAGAGAAGCTCCGGGGATCCTTCTGTTTAACAAGTGCTCTGCTTGTTTTTTTTATCAAGCAAGATTGATTACATTGATGTAACACATTCAGCTGTTATCAACAATTCCTACCAGCTGTTATACAACTACTTAGCCACCAAGCATGGAATTTCTGGAAACTTCCTGATAAGAATGCAGATTCTGGGACTGGGAGGATAGCTCTGTGGTACAAGTGCCTGCCTGGCAAGTGCAAGGTCACGAGTTCAAACCCAGACACACACACACACACACACACACACACACACAAAGTGAATGCAGATTCCCAGGCTCTACTCTAGTGTCTGGATTATAATTTTCATGCAATCTTGGATTTCATATCTTAATGACCCCCTCCCCCTTTTTTAAAAGTGTATTTGGTACAGGATCTCACTACGTAGCTCAGACTGTACTAATCCTGCCCAGCGCTTGGATTAAAGGCATATGCCACCATCCTGGGTGTCAGTAGCAGCTCAGAGCACACAAGGTTGGGACCAGTGTTGCATGTGGTGCCAGGTATTGAACCCCAGTCTGTATGCTGAGCTATCTTTCCATCCCTGATTTCTCTACTATTCTTACCAATAGGCAAGTGGGAAATCATTCTTGCACCAAATGGTAAACGCCTTTGAAGCTGAATATAAATCATTTGGTAATCTTGCACTTTCCAAGTATAGTTCCACATAATCACATCATCAAATGAAGACCTGGTATGCTTCCATTTACATAAAGCCCAAAACATGCAAAATTAATGCATGCTACTCAATTCCAGAACATAGTTAGCTTTGGAGGCTCAATGACTGCAAAGAGGCTTTTTTGGGGACTCAATGTTTTGTTTGTTTGTTTGTTTCTTTTTTTGTTTGTGTGTGGGACTAGGGTTCAAACTCATGACCTTGCACTTGCCAGGCAGACACTTATGTCACGGAGCTATCTCCCCAGCCCCTGTTCTGTTTCTTTATCTAATGATGATGTCGCATGCACATTCGGTCTGCATAAATTCATCAAGTCATATATAATATATATTATAGATATGCACCTATACATCAATAAATTTTTTTGGAAGGATTTAAAACTGGGGGTATTATAAAGGTCATTTGAAAGGTAAGGAAAATATATATGCCAAGGATGTGTCAACTAGGTCACTATTTTTGTCAGTATTAAAGTTGTACTAGTATATGTGGATTTTAAATTATGTACCTCACCCCTGGAAAATAGAATGCCTGCATTAAATACTAAGAGTTCCAATCCATCCAAGATAAGTCTTCTTGAAGATCATTTGATTATCAACCTTTGCTTTGTTTTTAGTATGAAAAAATACATTCATGAATTTGAGCCCAGAAGCAAAATCTCAGCCTCTGAATTTGGGGCACCAGATGGCCAAACCCAGCATATTTATTTTCTAGCTCTCATTAAAAGAATTTGGTGCCCAACAATTCGATGGACCACTATTCTTTTCAAAATAGCAGATTTGTTTTTAAATTGCCAAATTAAAGTAACATCCTTACGGTTTTGCAATACAGAAAAAAATCTTAAAACCACATAATTATTAAGATTTTTGCCTATTTCTTTTTCAAAAAATAGGTATGATTTTCCCATGGTATAGTTAGGTATCATTAATAATTTTGTATCCTGCTTTTTAAAACTTATACATCATAACTTGATTATTTAGCTATTTTTTATTTATTTACTTAGTTGCTTATTTTGGTGTCAGGGACCAAACTCAGGTCCTTATGCCTACCAGGCACCCACTTATGCCACTGAGCTATCTCCCTGGTCCCTGCTTATTAGTTATGATTTGATTTATTTTCTGCACTTTTCCTCAGACAAGAATACAGGTGTTAACAACAGTCAGTAAGGCGTTTTTGTTTATTATGTTTGCTGATGTCTTTCAAGTGCTTAGAACAATGCATAGTACATTGTTGGTGTTCAATAAATACCTTTTTATTGGATGTTGAACATATCACATATATCTCTCCATTTTGTTATAACCTTTGAACTACTCCTTCAAAAGTACTCAACTCTTCACTTCTGAGGAGAGTAATCCTGAAATAAAGGGCCTCCCACCCAATCTTTTATATTCCATGTTTCATGATAACAGCTTATGTTTAAGGCTCTTCAGCTCAAAAACTGTGAATTCGAATGCCCGTAAGTTTACGCTTTTAAGTTCGGCATCGGGAGTGTGAGACAGAGCGGGAGTCAGGAGGCCACAGCGCTTAGCGATCAAGCACACTTTCCACCATACCCAGAGGGGGCAGCCACCATTTATCTCTACTCACAGATACTTCACAAAAATGAGAGCCCCATCATCTGATATTTCATGAAAAAGTTGAAATTTGAACCTTTACCTATAGGCTCCTTGTCTTCATTGTTATCAGTTAAACTAAATTTTTATAAACATCATGCAGACATATCTAGCAAAACAAAAGGAATCCACAGACCAATGATGCAACGCTGCATTCTTTGGGATGTTGTGCTTTGCTGGTGGGATGTAAAATGACTTGACCACTGTTAAAAAACAGTAGGACAGCTCCTCACAAATGAACATGGAATTACCATAAGACTCACCAATTTCTCTACTGTACATACACCTCTCAAAAATTTGAAAACAGGATCATAAAGAGATTGTTACACTGAGGCATTATGTAGAATAACTACTAGTAAAACCCAAACCCAAGTGTTCACTCACTAATTAATAGATAAGCAAGACGTAGTATATGCATACAATGGGATATTATTCACTCTCAACAAGGAATAAAATTCTGACATGAATTATAACATGAATGAAACTTGAAGAATTATGCTCAGTGAAATGAATCAGTCACAAAAGGACAACCTTAGCATGGCATTTAATTCTAGCACTCTTGGAAGCAGAGACAGAAGGATAATAAATTTAAGTCCAGCCTGGGCCATTTAGGAATTTAGCAAGACTGTTTCAAAATAAAAAATCAAAAAGGGTTAGAGATATAGTTTAATGTGAATGCCTTCAGTTCAAACCCTAGTACCAAGAAAAATAAGGAAACAAATATTACATAATGTCACTTAAATGTGCCCATGGAGTAGAGAAGTTGAGTAATGCAAAGTAGAATGTTGGGGGCTGGAGAGATAGCTCAGTGGCACAAGTGCCTACCTGACAAGTGCAAGGTCCTGAGTTCAATCCCCAGTTCTGGAAGAAAAAAAAAGTCAAAGTAGAATGATGATTACTGGGGAGTGTGTACATGAAAGAGTACAGACTTATCATTTAATAGGTAAAGGGTTGGGAAGAGAAAATTTTTAAACATGGATGGTGGTGATGGTTTTATAACCATGTGAATCTATGTAGTGCCACCAAGCTGTACAAATAAAATTGGCTCTAATGGTAAATTTCATATTCTATGTACTTTACCACAGAATTTAAAAATCCAAGGGAACCCAGCTTCAGTTTCTCTGTAGGCTATGTTCCAGCCATCTGGTTTTCACATCACTAAGGGCAGCTTTCTGCACATGGGATTGCAGTGTTTTTTGGCTTTTAAAAATATTTATTAATTTATCTATTTGGTACAAAGTCTCGCCATGCATGTCAGACTAGTACTGATCCTCCTGTCTCAGTCTCTCCAGCACTCGGATTACAGGTGTGCACCACCACACCCCGTTTGGGGCCAGCACCATATGTCTGAGGTTCCAGGTCGGCACGAAGGATCAAACTTGGGACCTTGTGGTGGCCAGGCAGGCCCTTAGATCCTTGAGGTATCTCCCAAGCCCATGATTGCAATATTTTACTCTTTTGTTTTGGAATTCACTGCATGAAGTAGGTTCCTGCAGAAGCAAATGAGACTCTAGACCAGGACGCGAGAAGAGATTAAACTGCTGAGCCATTCTGAGGTTTACCACCCAACATCGAAGAGCCTGTGAGCCCTCTGATTCCGCAAATAATTGGCGAGCACCATAATCCTTTTAGCATCATTTGTCTTCCAAATTCTATTTCCGTAATTCCCAATCATTCTACCCATGATACCATTGGCAAAATGTATAACTTGCCTATGGCTTTTCTTTAACACAGATGCTAGTATGTACTTGCAAATAGAATTGACTAAGATGTGTTTTAAAATACTTGAGTTAGAATGGTTGAGTGATGTATTTACGTGGCTGGTTATATGTGTAGCTGTTCCATGCTTTAGAAGACTTTGCAAAAATACAAACTGAAAAGAAAAACCTATGGAGAAGCAATGAAATAATGAGTAATGTTGGCATGTTTTTAAATTATGGGTAAAGTAAAAGTGTTAAACCCAGTGTAGACTTTAGAGAGTTTTTCTAAAATCTCTTCGACTGAAAATTTCAAATTTAATATTTCTCCAAATAGGCTCATTTTGAAATAAAAAAATATATAATTAGAAATTAATTTGATCCAAACAATAATATACAAAATTACAAGGTCTGATCCTAGTTGACTTGGAAAAATGTTTTTAAAAATAAAAATAAATTAAAAAGCTAAAATACTACAACCCATTTGAACAAGCTCCCACGAAGGCTTTCCAAACTTTGTCACCTACACCTGCTGATCTCTACCAATGCCTCCCAGGAAGGCTAATATTCACTGCCAGAAAGAAAATGCCATCTAGGTTTAACAAATCAAAAGCTTAGTAGAGGCAGGTTCTGAGGAACACAGACTTAACAAAAAAATTAGATGGAATTTAAATTTTAATCCAAGAACTATATCCTTAACAAGAGTCCTTTAAATAGCAGATGACACTTTTCATTATTGATGTGAGTGTTAACCCCAAAGTCAGTCATCTCCCAGAAGAGCTCTGCATTCCACTTCGCAAAATGACACAAACAGAAGATTGCCTCTCTTTCCAAAGTTAACCTATTGGGTATTTGCTAATTTCCAAGAATTGAGGAAGATACAAATGTCTATATTCTGTAGTGGTAGACAGGCTATAGAAAGGGAAGAAAAAAAATTATATTCTCTTTGTTTTTAATCAACAATTGATTTTAGTATCTACATATGCAGATGTAAGTGCAACATTTCTCAGACCTTCATCTAGCATGTTTAAAACTTCTAAAACAAGGGGGCCCGGCAGGATGGCTCAGTGGTCTAAAGTGCCTGCTTAGGAAAGCTTGGGCAGCTGCAGGGACCACGGTTCGATCCCCAGCACCACATGCTGAGCCAGCCCTGCCCTCAGGGCAGACTGAGCTGGCCATAAAAATAAATAAAACAAAAGTTCTGAAACAAAACAAAAAACTTCTAAAACAAGAGAGGACTAGATACTAGGAAAGAATTAGAAATATATGTAAAGCAAAAGAAAAGGTTATTGAGTGCTTTATGATTGAAGAATGGAGATTAATATCTTCAAGTTTAGAATAGACATGCAGTTCTGAAACAAACTGAACAGTTCATTCATGTTTTTAAAAACAATCATCAAGTAAACTCCCTTCTTTCTATTCCTACCCTTGGAGCAGTATTAGGTTGAACTGTTTATATCAGTATCTATTAGAGTTGATATTAGCAGTTTCATAGGTTCAAAATTTACAGTTTATTTGAATAATAAAAAAATGAATATTGATGCTTCAATGCTTCTCACCTTATAAACACATGGACAGGTATCTATTTAGGCAAAGACTATAATATGAATAAGAATGGGTTTTGGGGAAGACCCAGATTGTGTTCTTAGAAACAGGCACGTAGACATCCACCATACTTCCACATAACAAAGCTGCCTTTGTCTTCTCTGCCAGAACAAAAGTTAATCGAGGTAATATAAAGAGGAGTGAAAGCCAAGTGGTAGATCTAGCTGCCCAGTGATCCTTCCTGTTTCTTTGTAAATGATTTAAACATTGGGACTTATTGTGTGACATGCCCCAAGTAACAGCCCTACCAGGTTCAGTCTTAACCTCTTACTGGTATCTCGGTACATCTTAGAGAATGCACTTAGGCACAGCCTAGTGAAGGAAAGGTTCAACCCTTCAGTGTCACTGTCAAATGTAATTGGCCCATCAACCTATATGCTAGTCAAATGCAGCATTGTGTAATTGCACGAACGGGGCCTTCCTCAGAAATGCTCTTGGTGAAGTTCCAGGCTCTCACACACAGATATTTACAGTTGATAGTGATTTATTTTGTTGATCCTTTCAACTTGCCAACCCAGTGAGAATATTTCTAATATCAATCACATGGCTAAATATAGACTTCCTAAACTTGTGCTAAATGTCCTTCATGTCTATGAGGCTAGAAAATAAAAGGAATCTGGGAGCATGAGGAAGGAGGTATGGAGATCTCCTTCCTAATTAGATCATTTCCATCCAATCAGTAATGGTTTCTGCTTCTTTAAATTAGAACAAAGTGGTCATTTATTTATTCTGTCTCTAATTCTGCCACTTCGGTGGAAATCCAGGCCACTCTTAATTTGTCTTATGTAGCAATGTATAATCTGACTAATTTGCTCCTTAAGAATTCAGTACTAAGTCAAACATTTCCCTTTAAGCCTAGATCTATGTTATGTTCAAACATCCAGATCAGTTGGGGAGAGAGGAAAAAAATCAAATACCTTTACATTTTATCTCAAAGAGGACACAAAATCCAAGCAGGTGGAAACACTGCATGAATCTGAAGCACTAATCTGTGTGCTAATGGACCATTTATTTGCATTTCATCTTCCTTGGGGGGAAAAGTCCTACGTCAATCTTTCTAAATTTGAGTGCAATCTGCATATCTGTTTATATTTTTTTTAAAAAAGAACTGCTATACAGGTATTCATATCCCTGAGCTGCATAATTGGTTTCTGTTTCAAAATAGAAAAGTATCTGCTAAATGATTCACACGAAGTATTTCTAAACACTCATTTGATAAAGTGATTAATACCCACAAGTATATAATCAAGGCTTGCAATAAACTGATGCATTTTGCCAAACACTAAATGACAAGAACAGTCTAAAAGTTCAAACTGCCCAAAATTCAGGGTCACATTATTCTAATGAAATGATTAGGCAAGCCTGCCTAGATAGCCAGTTTGGAGCTGAAGGGGCCTCAGCGCTTGGGTCAACACTGTTCTGTTCATTTCCATCTCTGATCTGGTATCACTGATACCATGGTGACTGTCTGATCTGCTGTGATGAAGAATGGGACCAATTCTGGCTACCATGGTTCCCCAGTTCTTCCAGAACTGAAGCAGTAGTCCATGAATCCTCCCAATGGCTTATGTCTGGTTTATTTGGATGATTAGAGAGACTGGACACAAAAAGTCCTACCCGAAGGCTTTCCTTATTCCTATCATTCCTCCACACTGAGTTGTCTGCTTTATCCACCCTGATCTGAGAATTCAAGCTGAACAGAAAGAAAAACAATCACCACTGACTTAATATCCTGATTCACATGATCACAGGGTTTTAATTGTTATTACCAACATTGTTTTCTTAGTATTCAAGGGCTGGGTTTGTACTGGACTTGTACTCAGAAGTATACTTTGACTTTCATGTCTTTTTTTGTTGTTGTTGTATGAGCTGACAATCCTTAACACTCAGTTTTAGAAAAATAGCTAACATCTCTATTGCTTATACTAGCTACTTAATAGTTTTCAACCCTATCAAGGAGTTAGAATTGTTATACCTATTTTAAACATGCAAGAAAAAAAAAAAGCATGAGGTATTGTGAAGAGACAAAATTAATCAAGATCATTGTGTTAGTTTCCTAGGGTTTCCATAACCAAGTGCCTTGTGTGGGTGTCTCAATATCAGAAATGTGTCGTCTCACATTTTTGGAGTTCACAGTCCAAACTCAAGTTATCCACAGGGTCATGCTCCCTCTGAAATGTGGGAATGAAGGATCTTGTGCCTACAGGCTAAGGAATCAGGAAGCAACACTCAAGTAAGGACCAGAGTGCCCTGAAAGCTGCCATAGGTGTCCTCAGCAACATTAAGGTCCTAAGCTCCTCCTGCAAGAATAACTGAGCTTGTATCAGGAAAGGCAGCATTACAGACTCCTCTCATAGAATCAACAGCCCCCTCACCTTCTTCCTCTCCAGTTCTCCTTTTTATGTTGTTGGCAACAACCTCAGGTGGGTCCTCTACACCCAGCATTGCACTAGTTCAGTTCAGCTGGGTGTTGCAAGCTGATCACCAGTTCTCAGTTCACAACAGTCACTTTATGCAGCATGAGCATCTTTTTTTTTTTTTCTCATTTCAGAACTTTTGTTTGTTTATTTATTTATTTTTATGGCCGGCTCAGCCTGCCCTGAGGGCAGAGCTGGCACAGCATGTGGTACTGGGGATCAAACCATGGTCCCTGCAGCCGCCCAAGCTTTCTTAAGCAGGCGCTTTAGACCACTGAGCCATCCTGCCGGGGCCCAAGCATGAGCATCTTAACAATGCTGATTCTTCCATACATGAACACAGGATGTCTTCCCACAGTGAGTTGTCCTTTTAAATTTCTTTCACCTCGTATTCTACAATTCTCACTATGGAGATCTCCTACTTTTTAACTTGTGATTTCCATTTACTAAGTATATAGGTCCAACTAATTTTTTCTTTCTAGTAGGGGACCAGAAATTAATACACATACTTATATTGGCTTTTTAAATAAGTTCAAATAAAAATAGAATATATGCCTGATGGTCACAGAACAACTTCAAATCTTAGACTCGGATGCTGCTTCATATTTTCACATTTCTTTATTTTTATAGCTAGCTCATGTATTTTTATTAGTATATGTTTGTAGTACGTAATTGAAAATTTCCACTTTTTGATCACATTTTTCCTAAGTATTTTTATTTTTTGGTAGATAATGTAAATGGGACTTTTTGATTTCTATTTTAGATAATTGCTTAGATATAATACATAGTTGGTATATAGCAATGCTACTGATTGTTGTATGTTGATCCCCCTGCTTTGGAAAGAAACGTGAAATCAATTTATTTGCAAAACTTCCCACTGAGTCATGCTAATCACCACAGGTTTTAGCCCATGCACACTGATTGAGGCTTGGGCTGGAGCAGAAAGCATGGGGCCTCCTGTTTTTTTTTTTTTTTTTTTTTTTGCGGGACCAGGGTTCAAACTCACAACCTTGCACTTGCCAGGCAGGCACTTGTGCCATGGAGCTATCTCCCCAGCCCCCCTCCTGTCATTTTTTTTTTCCATGCACCTCTTGGGGCCACCTCTTTTGCCTACCCTACTCCATTCATTTCTTTCACCTTTGTAAAACATTCCATCTTTTTCACATTCCAGAGATATTTATCACCAAATACTAACTAAAATCAAAATGGCTCAAAGAACTGGCTGTTAAAACAGAAACAATTAATTTGTTGGAGTATACAATAGGTTAAAATTTTGAGAAATTTGCATAGTTAAGAGACTTTTAAAATAACAAAATCAGCTGGGCATGGTGGTGCACACCTGTAATCCCAGCACTTGGGAGGCTGAGGCAGGAGGATCGCTGTGAGTTCGAGACCAGCCTGGGTTACAAAAGTGAGCTCAAGGCCAGCCTGAACTGCATAGTGAGACCCTGTCTCAAAAAGACAATAAATAAATAAATAAATAAATAAATAAATAAATTAATTAATTAATTAACAAAATCATAATCACATAAGAAATAACTGATGATCAGTAGGGCTGTATCAATTTGAAAAGCTTCTGAATATCAAAAAGCAAAACAAAACAAAACAAAAAAAAATCTGTAGAATAAACAGACAATAGAATGAAAACTATATTCAGCTATTCCTCTAGGGGTGGACTATTATTTCAAATATATAAAGGGCTCAAAAAAATTTTAGACTCTTCTAAAGTAAAAGTCCTGTCAAAAAGATGGGCAACTGAAATGAACAGACACCAGTAAGGAAAGGAGAGGTATCGGCTAAACACTTTAACAGTCTTTAGTATCTTTATCCATAAGGAAAACACAAATGAAATCAATCCTAAAATTCCAAAATTTCATCTTACACTAAAAGGAACAGTTATCATTTTAAAAATCAAATGCTATCAAATGCTGGTGAGGCAACAGGGGAAAAGGAAACTTCTATATTGCAGTTGGAAATATAAATTAATTACCCATAAAAATCTACATAAAGATTCATCAAAATAAAATTAAATATTCCATTTGACTCAGCAGTTTCTCATAAGAGTTAAAGGCACCCCACAAATTCTGATAAGTTGTGCTTGAATTTTTGTTGAGTTGTAGATATTAGTTATTCTCTTGTTTACTTTCATCTATAACCCATTTGTAGCTGAGGAAGGTGTTATTTAATTTCCATGTGTTTGGGGGCTTTTGTGGTTTCTTTTGTCATTTATTTCCAATTTCATTGCACTGTGGTCAGATAATATGCATGGGATAATTTGTTTTCTTGCATATACTTAATCATTATATATGGACTAGTATGTGGTCTGTTTTAGAAAATGTTCCATGTGAAGCTGAATAGAATGTATATTCACATGTGGTTTAGTGGAACACACTGTATATGTTCACTAAGTCCATTTGTTCAAAGATCTGGTTCATTCTGCTATCTTTTTGCTAATTTTTTGTCTGCTTGACCTATCTTTTTGGGATAAAGGGGTGTTAAATTTGTTAAGATCATGGTATTGGATATTAGATTTTTTCATGTCCATTAGGATTTGTCTTATTTAGTTGGGTGCTCCCATGCTTGGTGTGTACATGTTTATGACTGTTATAGCTTCCTCTTGTATTTTTTTCCTAACCAGTATTTAGTAACCTTATTATTTCATTTGAACATTCTTAGTTTGAAGTTCAAATTGTCTGCCAACAGGATTGCTACCCTCCTTTTCTTTTTTTTCTTTTTTTGTGGGACCAGGGTTCAAACTCACGACCTTGCACTTGCCAGGCAGGCACCTGTGCCATGGAGCTATCTCCCCAGCCCCCCTGTTGCTTTTTTCTGAGGTCTTGGGACATGTAATATTGTTTTCCATCCTTTCACTTTCAGTATATGAATTTTTTATGAGATAAGTTGTGTTTCTTGTATATTGTTAGATTTTGCTTCCTAACCCACTGTGTCAGTCTGTTTCTTTTAATTGGTGAATTGAGTCCACTTACATTAATTAATTGAGATGTATTGACTTATGTTTGATATGTTATGATCCTCCTGTTGGTTATTTATTGTCATGTGTTTAATTGTTGGCCCTGTTTGGTGAGTTCCTTCCATTCTCATTTGTGGAGTTGACATCATTTTGATCCCTCTCTAGAATATCTTTTAGTATGCTGTGTAGGGTTGGCTTTCTCATCACGAAATTCTTTAGTTGTTCTTTGTCATGGAAATATTTCACTTTTCCATTAAACTTGAAAGAGTTTTGCAAGGTACATAAGTCTGGGTTGGGATTTGTTTTCTTGCAAGACTTGTAGTACTTTGCTCCATGCTTTTCTTGACTTGATGGTTTGTAAAGAGAAATCCACCATTATTCTAATGGGCTTTCCTTTATTTTTTAATCTTTTATTCATTTTAATGAGAAAAAGAAGGTAAACTAGCAATGAAACAGTTTCAAAAGAGTTTAGTAGGACAGTTACAATGATTAATACCTTGCATATCAGTGTCTTTGTAGTAGTTATTCAGAGGATAAGATGTAGACATGATATTTTGTTTAGATAATTTTAGTATAGACCTTTCTTCTCATTGAACTGGCAGAAAGTAGCTGTACATGTATCCTAACTATCTTGTATATACATATTTTTCCACTACAAAATGATCATTATTTATATCCCTTTTTTTGTTTTGTTTTGTCAGAAATGGGTATTCCACTGCAGTTATAGAAACTGTATTTGGAGAAGTCCTTCAAGGACTTTGTCATGCTTGAAGGGTTTTTCTTTAAAATGTGACCTGTTTCTTTTCTCTGGCAGTTTTTATTATACCATTTTTGTGTTGAATTTCTGGGCTCTTAATTATATGTCTGGATATGGTTTTAATTGAGTTGATGTTATTTGGTGTTTTATATGCTTCAGTTAGCTGAATGTCAGGCTATTTCCCCATAATTGAGAAGTTTTCTGCTATTACATCTGCCCATATTCTTTTTATATCATTTGTATTGACTCTTTCTCATCGATGCCTATTAGTCTCACATTGTTCATACTTGAATCATCTTGCAGATGTTGAGTTATTTTTTCCTGCATCCTAGTTGTTTTTAAAAGATCTTTTTTTATATTTTCACTATCTGCAATGGTGTCTTCAAGATCTGAAAGTCTATCTTCATTTTTATTCAGATGGTTTTGCCAGCTTGTGATTGACATTTTAATCTCCTGTACATCTCTCTGAATCAGCTTAAGCATTCTATTACTTTCATATATTGCTCATTCAAGGAGCAAAAATTCCATCATTTTTCTATTCGCCCCTATTTTTTATCAGTGTCCTTTTTAGAAGCAGTTAGTATTTCTTTCATTATAGTTATTATATATCTTTTTACTTTAGAGATCATTTCTTATCTGATTTCCACTATATCATTCTGTAGCTGTTTTTTTTTTTTTTTTTACTTCAGACACCATTATTTCAGAGATTTCAGGAGTATGACTTTCAATTTCTTGTATTCTAGTGTCTCCTGCAATTATTCTGGGTGAGTTTGAAGTCTGAGATTGCATTTTGCTCCTTCTCTTTATCATTTTGTATAGCACTGTCCTCTGACCTTTCGTACAGAGCTTTGGTGCAGTTATCACCTTAGTACTTTCATAGTTCTGATTCGGATTCTAGCAGTATGTCTCAGCTTATGGAGTCCTGATCTACCAAGTTTGAACTTGTTTAGCTGAGCCTGGCTTAGGTCTGGCTCCTGTGCTTGGCTTCTTCCTGCTGCAACCTATGGAAGTAAACCCTCTGTGCCCCACTGGCAAGATGTTCTACTCCTAGATTAGCTGGCTGGTTCTCACCCCTAGCTCTTCTGCTGGGAGATCCACTACAGGGTTCCACAGCAGGCCTGTCTACTGGAAGAGGTTTCAGTGGGTGGACGGTGCCATACACCGGGCCTGTCCAGTGTGCTGTGCTGTTTGGTCAGAAGGTTCTGGTGGGCAGCTCTGTGTTGATTTTATATCCTGAAGCTTTGCTGAATTTATTGGTTCTAATAGTTTCTTAATAACACCCTTCAGCTTTCTATACATAGGCCATGTCCTCTGCAAACAACAGTAATTTAACTTCCTCTTTTGCAATTTGGATGATCCTTTATTTTGTAATCTTTTGTTTTTAATTATCAACTCAGGCAATACCTTGAGACTTGTATTCTTCTCTGCAAGAAATGCTTTCCCAAAATTGTTTTCCTGGAAGCTTTCCACACATTCATCTAGTAGTTCTTAAATTTGGGAAGAGAAAAAAAAAAAAAAAAAAAAACAACTCCCTAGACACTTAAGCTTGAAATTCATACTAATTCACTTCTATGTTCAAAGATACCAATATCTTTCCCTCTTAAAAAATTTTTTTAAGATTTATTTATTTATTTATTTATTTTTCTTGTTTCAGAATCTTTGTTTATTCACTCATTTTTATGGCCGGCTCAGCCTGCCCCAAGGGCAGGGCTGGCGCAGCATGTGGGGCCAGGGATCGAATCAGGGTCCCTGAATCAGCCCAAGCCTTCCCAAGCAGGCGCTCCAGACCACTGAGCCATCCCGCCAGGCCCCTCCCTCTTAAAAATTCTGAAAAAAATGAAGCTTAGATGAAATTATCCCTTGTGGGTCTATGAAATAGAAAATAGCTCCCTACTGCCTCTTAATTACCTCACAAATGGACCTTTAAGCAGAAGAAATAATTATAGTTTGTGTAGTATATGACCATATGTCCACCATATAGTCTAGAATATATTAAAGTGACAATTATGAAGCTGTGAAGTTTATCTTTGCCAGATTCAAGAGATAAGTATATCTAATACCCTGTGACTTTTAAAAACTCAGACCTATGTATTATGGAAAAAAAGATGCATAAATATTGCCAGAATTTATATTTCCCTTTGTGAAAATTTCTTTTTACTTCACTTTCAGAAGAAAAAAAAATGTACATTTCACTGTGGAAAGTGAGACATTCATGCCCTCCCTCCCCAGACTTGCCTCCCAAGTCATTACTCTACCATTGGATATTTTCTTTAAGCTTGCTCTGCTTTGGTTCCAGAATGTCTCCCCCAGAGGCGTTCTCAGCTTGTTGGTGTTGGAGATGGGAAACCCTGAACACAGGCAGAGCATGGGTGAGAGATCTTACAGTCACTGTGGGTATTTTCCCAGAGGAGCTAATGAAACCCCAGCCATCCCCTCTTCCTCTCTCTCTCACTTTTTGTATGAGGCTCTCCCATGTGCTACTGCCTCCCTACAGACCCTAAACAAAGTATCGACTTATTATGAATGGATACTTCTGAAACAGTGAGCCAAAATCAGTCCCAGACTTAGTTGAGGGTGTAAGGCTCATGGTATTTGCTTGTCTAGCATGCAGATTTGTATGCAGAAGGCTCTGGATCTACTCTCCAATGCTGTACAAAATAAATTAATGAATTTTTCTTTTTATGAATTGATTATCTCAAGTATTTGTTACACTAAAAGAATATTAAGACAAGATTTCTCAACTGTCATGAGAGAAGGAAAGGAAAAAAAATATGAATAATAACCAAAATAATTGTGCTACTAATTTCTATTGGTTTATTGAAAGAAATAGCCGATGCTTAATTTTTTAAATTTTTTTGACCAGTTTGGCACACTTATATCTGGTAACCTGAGCAACTACTTTGAAGATAACAATATGTAATATAACAACCATTGCTGATTTCCTATTATCTTGTTTTGAAATTTTGTATCATTTAAAACTTTTTGGCAATGTCCAAGCATATGTCCTATCTTACGTAATATCTGCTAATCTCAACAACAGATATGACAATACAATAGATAGTATATCAACCATTGTTAATCAGCTATTCTTGGTTTGAAAATCTGTAATGTAAGTATTGTTGTATGTTGCTGTTTCTTTGTTTCTGATTTTTGTTCTTGCTTTGCTTTTACTTCTCAAAATAAAATAAAATTAAAATTAAAACATTTAATTAATTAATTAGCTAGGTACAGGGTCTCAGTACACAGTTTAGATTCATAGTGATCCTCCTGTCTCAGCTTCTCCAGTGCTAGGATTACAGGTATGTACCAACACACCCAGTTTCGCTGGCCAACACAGGGTTCCAGGGCTGGCACAGCATGTGACACCAGAATTTGCCAGGCAGGCACTTGGATCACCAAGATATCTCCCCAGCCCTCTGTATTATTTTTAGTGT
This sequence comes from Myocastor coypus, assembly GCA_004027025.1. NCBI lineage: Eukaryota > Metazoa > Chordata > Mammalia > Rodentia > Myocastoridae > Myocastor > Myocastor coypus. The sequence continues at coordinate 23,887 of PVJA010011825.1, forward strand.
TTTTAAAAAACTTTTATTCTCTTTAAAATAAAAGTAAAAAATAAAAGAGAAAAAAGCTAGTAAGAAAGTATGGCAGTGTCAATATCACCACTGATATAACAGAATAAAAACCATGTTGTTCTTATGTGTCTTGTACAGGGTCTCATTACACAGATTGGACTCTTATTGATCCTCCTGCTTCCAGCCTCACAAGCTGCTGGGATTATACGAGTGAGCCATCACACCCAGTCTCAATCATCGTCTCAGTGCACCTTGGGCATGGGGCTGGCACAGAGCACCAGAGATTGAAACCTGATCCCCTGCATCTGCCTAAGCAGATGCTTTAATCCAGGAGGCTATCTGGCCTGCTCTAGAAAACCATTTTAATTTGGTTTCTCAGACTCTCTGAAATCAAGTTTAATTTACCTTGTTTATGATATAAAGACTGTTACCTTTATAAAATCATTTTTTTCCATATGCCACAGACCCCAGCACTTAGGGAGGCTGAGATAGGAAGCTTACAAGTTTAAGCCTAGCCCAGGAAGTTTAGTGATGAGTGAGACCCTTTCAAAATAATAAAACTTTGAAAAGACTGGGAATATGGCTTAATATCAGTACTAGAAACACACACACATCATCTTTCTCTCTTTCTTTTTTCTTTTTCTTTTTTTTTGTCTGCCATACAGGGGACCAGGAATCATACTCAGAACATTGCACTTGCCAGGCAGGTGCTTTATGAAATGAGATGTTCTTAATTGTCCCAGCCTGGATTAGAACCTGTAAATCTCTTGCTTTGGTCTCTTGAGGAGTTGGATTACAAAAGTATACCATGGATCAAGGGAGATAGCTCAGTAGAATAAACACTTGTTTGGCAAACACAAGGACCTGAGTTCAATTCCTGGTTACACACACACAAACAAATGTATGCCATCAATCTCTGCTTCCAACATTGACTTACAAGGAGACCCCACTTTTGTTTTCATCAGTTATGAATAGTTTCCATTCTGAATTCATGATACACATATGAAACAGGAAGGATAGGAGATCATTGCCAGGACATTCTTTTTTAGTCCCAAGTTTATAAATGAATGCCTTCACTTTTAAGTTATAGGTTGCTTCATTTAGGAGTTGAACACCATCTTTTTCATTTTAGTACACAACAAAATTTGTAGTATTCTGCTGATGGCTACTACATGATTTGTGCTCCAGAAAAATGCCTTCTGAGAAATCGGAGCAGTCAATGACTTATTGCTGTGATCTTTAATTGCACATCTGACAATGTCTGCAAGTAAGATTCCATTGTAGTCTTGGCTTCATAATGTATTTTCCTACCCTACCTGTCTTGGGGGTACACCATAAGGGTGCATATGGAAACAACGACATTTGAATCAAAGTAATTACATTTTAAAGATTTGGTATTTTTATTACAATTACAAAAAGTCAATAATACAGTTTATTATTGTCCTATTTCAAGTCTTTGACTTGTAATCCAATAGATTGCTGAGCTGATTTATTCCATGGATTGCTTTAAAAAGGGCAGCATCAGTAATTTTCATTTACAAATTACTACATATTGTTGTCAGTATCTTCTAAAATATTATTCTCAGCATATGTGATTCATAAAGACAGGCAGATGGTAAATTTCCCTCTGGCAAAATGCATTAAGCCTTTTCATTCTGTTGGCCTTTTGCAAGTTCTTACTGTTACGAGCTCTTATTAACACATTGGGTGAGATAATGTTTTTAAGAGTAAGATACTTCAAAGAGAGAAGATAAATTCTTTCCTCTTGGTCATAGTTCACTTAAATTGCTACAACCATATATCACAGTGATGTTAAAGGTCACATGAATGCCAGCTTGTAGCATATGCTCTTTTCATTGGTTCTGAGCAGCTCCACTTTATGCATTTAGCTGGCAAGTTAAAGCCCACCCTTCTCTGGAGGTCACTAAAAGCATTTGGAACAAGCAGGTCCCTCTGACTATCACCCCTGGGAAACCATTTCACAGTGGGGCGAGAGACTCAGAAAGATCTGAGAAGTTTGACGAAATGAAAGCATTTATAAACCATAACCATCTCAAGAAACCAGCCCTGTTTCTCTTTAGAAATGTACTCAGGCATTGATGTTTTATGGTCACTTTTTCATTTTGTGTGGATTAGTGAAATAAAAGGATAACAATGTACAATTATATGAATTGCTATGACTATCTCAGCGCCAAGAAGTTTTCCCTGTTTATGCTCTATTTAAATGCCAGCAATGCCCTCCCACTCAACAAACAAACAAACAAAAAACCCAAACAAAATAAACAGAAGGTGCCATGGCTTCCAATAAAAAAAAATACCAGCTTGGCACAGTACTCTTGGAAGGTAAGGCAGGAGGATCAAAATCCTAGTTTTGCCTGGACAAATCAACAATTCAGTGGTACACTATCTTAAAATAAAAATAAAAAAAGGATTGGAGATGTAGTTTAGTACAAGTGCCAGGTTTAATTTAATCCTCAGAGAGAGATGGAGGGTGGAAGGAGAGAGGGAGAGAGGGAGAGAGAGAGAGAGAAGGAGAGAGAGCTCTTGTCTCTCTCGTCTGCTGTTTTCCTTCTCATTTCCAAGTGCAACAAGAAGCTGGAGCTGGACCAGCTGAATGTCTTCAAGATGCTGTAATGAGCTTTGTGCAGAAACAGCTAAGTTGATGTGACAGTGAGAAGCAGTGAGCTGAAACTAAATAATTAATGGAACAAGTAAATTAGCTAAATTGACTCATAGAATCAGACTTGCTGTTTCCTTCATGCTCCTATCAATCTTCATAGGATAAAACTATGTGTTCAGGGTCAGAATGGTGTGAAATCTGCATGAGATTGCTGCTTTTGGTCACACTTAGGAGATGGAAGCTCCCCTGTGGCCACACAACCAAGAGCCTGCAGTCCAGGACTTGGCAGTATAGTAAAATGCAGGGGATCTGTCAATCTGAGAACCCAAAGGTTATGGTCAGGACACCTCCAGAAAGTACGTACTGTGCTGCCAGCACTGCACTCCAGGTCCTCTCGAGAAATGCTTCATTTCGTTTCTCTCCTCTTCTTACAATGCTTTCAGCATCGTAGGGATATGGATTGAACAACCCCGGCAGCACCACCAATGTGGCCTTCATGGCCCTTTTGAGCTGGGCTCCTGCACAATGCTGTGAGCCATGCTAGCAGAAGTCCAAGAGGCAGTGGGCACTGGGAGCAGGACCATTCTTCCAGCCGATGCTGAATACAAAGGTCAATGAAGTTTTGAAAGGATAAATGAAAAAAGAACAGGCATGAACCCTACTTAAAAGAAGACTAAGAATTGGATCCTGCATGTGCAAACTGCTCTCCCAGGCACTGTCTCTTAAGCCTCAGAATTCAATGCGTTTGTGTTACAATAACCCTACAGGATGAAATGGAGCTCAGTGAATTTGACAAACTTGTTCAGTTTCCAACTCCCAATGATTGATGGGCCAGGATCATGACTCTAGATTTCTGAATCCTTATCTCATACCTGTTGACCAGATTACACCACCTACTATTTACATAGAAGTTGCCAAAAGATTAGCAACCATCTTCTACACAACATCCAGAAAGCATCAATGAAACACGATCAAACAAAGTGCAGGCAACCATTCCTTCAGTAAACTTTCAGGATGGGAAGCTTAGCAAAAGTCCTGAGATACTCCAAAGAAAAGGAATTTTGCTTTGTGCCTCTCCCTCTCTGTGCCTGTCACTGTCCCAATCTCTCATATAATTTTCAGCATTCAATACTCATTAACATCTCAAATAGAAATGTTCCATAAGCTAGCTCAGGTAGTAGGAAGAACTTCTGGGTATATTAAATAAGATGCCTAATAAATTCTGCACATCAAATTTTTAAAAAACCTATATGTTTAGTATAAGTAAACCCATTTAGACAGAACAATTTTTATTTATCTGACATTAAAATTTAACCAATGTGCTGTACATTTATTTGCTAAGTTTGCTCTATATAACTTAGCGAATACAGCCTTTCCTTTTCTTTATGTCCTCAGTAAACAATAAAATGTAAAATTAGAAGTTCTCATGCATACCTACAATATTATTTATTCTATTGTACCATGAGACTATTAGAACAGGAGTGATGATAGTGATGATTATTCTACTTTAATGAGGAAAGCAGATTAGCTATAATAGAACCACAGAACCCAATAGCATTGAAATATAAGTTGAAGTTGTAATGATGGCTTCGTGTCTCACAAAATATCCTTTAAGCACTGAATGCCAGAATGGACTTGTGGAGAGGCAAGCAGCAAAGCCTAACAAGTTAGACGAAAAATGGGAAGTGGTGTCTTGGGGTTATGTGTCCATGCCATCACTTTGAGTGCCACCTGGACATCTCCAGAGGGGTGACCTGCGCCACCTTCATCCTGCAGCACTATGTTCCCAGTTCTGTCATTTACAAACTGCAGCCATCTTTGACCAAGTCTGTCCTAACTCCACAAGTACAATTACTTTCTTGGTCTCCATCTCCCCTATCTCTGCAATAACTTCTATATCTCTCCTCAGAGTGGTAATGCTATCCACACTAGCATATTGTAACTCTTCCTTTTCTTATTACACCTCCAGCATCCCTTAATCTCGAATCTCTCTCTTCCATTACCCCTCATTTATATTACCACCAGGGATGTCTTAAAAATAACAGTTCATATGTCTCTCTTCCACTCAAACTTTTGCAAAACTTCCTAACCCACATAATGAAATATACAGTTTTCCATATATCATGAGAGAATAAGCAAAGGCATTGCAATGGAGAGTTTACAGAATGATCTTGTGCATTTATTGTAATGTCTCTGACTCTTATGTCCCTCATCTGTAAAATGGAGATTATAATATTAAGCTTATATGGCAGTGTCAGGAATTTGATTACTCAAGGCATATAAACTGTTCATAATAATAGATTTTCAGATGTAGTCAGTAGTGGTATTTTCATTTCCTTTTGTTCATTTGCTGCTAAAACAAGCACGCTGTAATTTAATTTTATGCTAAGTAAATCAGAGTCTTCTAAAATGTGATCACAGACCCAATGTTCAGCCTCAACTTCCCCTCCCGCATCTGAGCAGTGTCTTTTGTTACATGTCTTATTACTTTTTAAATATGGTACAAAACTCTCACTTGTGCTTTTCACAAGTAATTATAGTAAAAATTAAACATATTTCTTTTTATAGCTTCCAGGTATGTTTTTTACTGGAAAAGATCAGTTAATAAGCAATATGTGACAGGTTCTAACTTCTCTCTTTCATACTTCAGTAGAGGGGCCTCTGTTGAATCTGTATCAGCCACTATCAAATAGAGGTTGTATCACACCCTCCAGAAGACTTAGGGAATGGAAGTACTTGGACATGTAAGAGGAATGCTACCAGGCATCACAGAGAAAAGACTCCTTGCTAAGGCTGGAAAGAGGTTACCCTTCATTGTAGGCAGAAGGCTTAGCTCACTCCAGGGTCTCAGGGAGTGGCAGGACCTCGAGCTCTCCAAGGAGCTGGTTCTGATGAGGCTCCACCCTGAGACCACACTGCTTTGGTCACTTCATTTAAGTTGAGCTTATTTGTCAACTCTTTCCTTCTCTACCTCTAAATTTTAATATCTTAAAGCCAAGTATTTGTCACTGTTTTCTATTTAAGATATTTTCCCCTACTCAGTCTCTTGTAGCAATTGTTCTTAAAATCAATGGCTACTTTTTCATCATTGTTTCTTGAACCTGATGAATCGGAGATCCTGATGTTAACTGGGAGGAAAGATACCTAACATTGCGTTAACAACAAGAAAAGGCTCATCACTTCCAAGGTCTGGTGGTCTCAGCTGGGATGAGCATCTTGTGTGTGTGGTAGAGGACAGATCGCTATCTCTACACTCTGATGAGAAGCACTGTCCTGCAACCAGTCCAGCGTCAGCTCAACAATTGTGTTGAGTGAGAAGTGCAGGCTTACTGTGACTCATTGCCACTAACAGCAGAGCAGCACGCACTGGGTCATTCACAGCTAGTGTGGGTCAGTGGCTTTTCTTAAAAAACACCTGCAGAAAAATATTCTGTTTGAACATGAGAGGTACAGTGCCCACTACGTATTTTTAAAACAATGTTACTTGAAATGCTACTTAGGGGCTAGGGAAATAGCTCAGTGACGTAAGCACCTACTCGTCAAGAATGAAGGTCCTGAGTTCAGTCCCTGGTGAAAAAACAAAAAAATCTGTTTAGGCAAAGACTTTTAAACTTCTAGGGAGATTAACAGTATATTTTAAAATTATACTTAAGGGGGCCAGGGAGATAGCTCCATGGCACAAGTGAGTGCAAGGTCCTAAGTTTGAACCCTGGTCCCACAAAAATAAATAAATAAATAAATAAATAAATAAATAAATAAATAAAAAATTATATTTAAGTATAGCTTCTTTAGAATTGTTTTTTAGGTGGCCCATGAAGTAAATTTTGCCAGCATTTCTAAAAGAAATGCTGATTTCTTTTAGACCTTAATATGAACCAGTAACATTTTCATATCTGTATTAATGGTATAATATAATTCATGTAACTTCAAGACATGGAAATGAAATCCATTGAACTGAAGTTTTATAGCATTTCTTAGATACACTTAAAACTTTGCTGGTGTTGTTATATCTTTAGTTGCTCATTCATGTTTAGTATGTGGCCTAGAAAGTTTGAAATGCTAGGGACAACACAATGACTCCTACCGTATCTTTTTCTGTCTCTGTGTGCCATCACCACTGAAACCTCCTACAGGCACATTGAAGGCAGCTAGAATTTTTACAATGCAGGTCATGCCTCATGTATTAGAAGATGGGAGGAAAGGCAAAAACCCCTTTTAGAAACTAGCCTCAGAGATTCTATAGTTCCTCTTCACCAGATTCTATTATCTACCTAATCACGAAGACTCACTTAGACTTAAGGTGGCCCAAACAGCCCTCACAGAGACGTGGACTATATTTCCATATTGTCACAGGCACTTCTGGAAAACATCATTTGCCACACATGCATTTCTATTAACCAACATTCCTCCCTTCAGTTAGCCAAGACTGAATCTTTGAATATGACTCCCTTAGGGAAGATTTATATGAACACCTGTGAGTTCTTGTTTTGTGCCCTTGTCAGAGAAATTTCTTTCCCTTCATGGTGCTTTTGACTTGACTACTATTGAAGTTTCTAAGAGCAGTGCTCCTTCTGACCACCTCTCCTGGCACTTTTCAGAGCCTGTACTCTGCCTAGCACACAATGCTCATACAATCAACATCAATATGCATTTAAATAAATGATGCAGGTGATGATCCAGACATACACAACACTGAGACATGGCAACTGAATTGAATTCAATGAAGCTATGGTTTATCACCTTGTGCTTAAAAATTTTAAATCTTAAATAGTCTTTTTTATTGTACCAGTGGTATAGAGATGGAAAAATTGCTATGAAATCCTCTGCCTAGCTTGGCACCCACCTCTTACAAGTGGCCAGCATCCAAAAAAGCTGAAAGAACAACAGCAATGAATTTATGATATATGGAGAGAAAAATGGAAGATGATAGGTAAAAGTAAAGAAGACAAAATAAATAGTACTGGGTGTTGGTAGAGAAAATTCTTATATCAAAGTCACCACCATAGGGGAGTTGGGAGAATAATGAGGAAGAAAGCAAGGGAAAGAGGCTGGGGACATAGTTCAGTGGTCTAAACCTGGGGCACTTCAGGACAGCCAGTGAAGCCAGGCATGGGAGTGTATGCTTGTAATTACAGCACTGGGGGTGCTGAGACAGGAGGATTATTATGAGTCTGAGCTGCCTAGGGAAACCCTGTACCAAACAAACAAACAAACAAATAAATATTTAAGAAAAAGAAGTGAAATCATCAAAAAGGTACTACTTGAAAATTTTTACCCTGCTATAGCTCTCAGAGAACTTTCACTATCATTTAAAATATTAGCAGGTTATACAAATGTAGGGAACAAAACATTTATCTTTAATAATATAAATTATCATGGGGCCCAGCAGGATGGCTCGGTGGTCTAAAGAGCCTGCTTAGGAAAGCTTAGGCGGTGGCAGGGACCGCGGTTCGATCCCCGGCACCACATGCTGCACCAGCCCTGCCCTCAGGGCAGGCTGGGCCAGCCATAAAAATAAATAAATAAACAAACAAAAGTTCTGAAACAAGAAAAAAAATTATGACACACAGATGCATTTCACAGTGGAAGATTTTTTTTTTTTTTTGTGGGACCAGGGTTCGAACTCACGACCTTGCACTTGCCCAGCGGCACTTGTGCCTCGGAGCTATCTCCCCAGCCCCCATAGTGGAAGATTTTTTGAGGAATGATCTGAATAGCCTCTGCTGACAATTCTGAATATCCCTCCCCCCATTTTAAGATGACACAAAAGTAAACTAAGAGGAATATTGTGTTTTAGTTAGTTTTTACTGTATAACAAAACTACAAGAGCTGGTGGAAAACAACAGCCATTGCTATTTTTTAGATTATCTGGGTATAGGGTGACTAGTTGCCTCAGTTTTTCCAGGACTGAAGAGATTCCTAGCTTGAGATGAAGAACCTGTAATACTAAAAGTCTCAAGTCTCCAGGTAAGCCCAGACGAAGTATCAGTCCTAGTTGGCTAGTTTTTGTGTGTAGTTCAGTTCATGTGACATTTGCTGGCAGACATTTGTGGTCAGCTAGAGTACGGAATGGCCTCACTCATTCACATGACAAGCTTGTTTATTGGCCATCTATCGATAGAGTCAGATATCTAGAGTCTCTTCCAAGTAATAGGATTAGGATCATTCTTCTGGTGGTCTTATACTCTGAAAAGTATCAGAAGAGAAAGCTCCAGTACACAATGATTTTTCAAACCTTTAGTTGTATCATATTTTCTAATGGTCCAAGTTACATGATCAAGTCCAAATTCAAGTGTTAGAGAAATAACCTCCACTTACAATGGCAGGAGCTTCAAAAGCACACTGTGAAAGAATGTTTTTAGAGAGGCAGACAGAATCTGACAACTTGTACTATCAACCACATAGAGACATAACTGTAGGGTATAACTAGCACTTTGTATTCAAATTCTACACTATCACCATTAGAGTACATTGCCACTTCATGGCAAGGCACCCAAAAACATAAATGAGTTCAACTATTTTTTGAACAAGAATACTGATAAGCTGCATTTTCACATAAGGCCCTTATATCAGTATTTCTTGATCACTGCTAATGCTCTGACCTCTGCATATGAACTGGACTCTGAAATCAGTACCTCTATCAATTACCTGTAACATTATCTGAGGCCAACTATTAAAACCATGCCTTCATAAAATTGGTTTATAAAGAAAAAATATCATACACAAACAGCATAATATGTGGGGGAAAAAAGCTTCACTTAAGTGACAAATCTATGGAGGAATGCTCAGTTCCATTAGTAATAAAAATTTCAAATTAAATTATCAAGATACCTTTACTCATCTACCACACTGTTTCACTTAAAGTGACTTGGTTTAGCCACTGGATATTTTAATCAAAAGATGTAGTACTTAACATGGAGTATAACTTATGATACACATTGTGGAAAGCTGTTGGCTAATTTTTATCAAAGGATTCCACTGATTATTTTTTTGTGTATCTCTCTTAAGCAAAGAGCTCTGAGCATGAAAAATAACCATACAAATATGTTCGTTATGCTATTATTTGTATAATAAAACTGAAAACAACCTAACATTTTGGTAATCACTGATTGGAAAATAATTTGAACTACTACATACTAACTGAAAATGTTATATACTTATAAAATTGCATGAATTGCTTAAAATGTTTTAAATGCTTAAAAAGTAAGACAGAAGTCATAGAATTCCTACATACTTATATAAAGCCGTGTAAGCCAACAAAAAACTTAATTGTATAATAAGAATTAGAATTAAACATAACACATTGCTAATTGTAGCTGTCTTCATGCTTTCCATACTATGATTATTAATCATGCATTTCTCAAAAATCTATGCTTTGATTTATCCTTTATAGGAAAGTTTTCTGCTTGTTTCTAGTTTTAATATCAATATTTATAACCAAATTTAATTAACTTTATAAATTAAATGCTAACCACATATTGTTTTCCATATTTTCTTTTCAAGTTAATACAGAAATTTAAAACATAGCTTTAATTAATTAATTTATTTATTTATTTATTTATTTATTTTTTCATAGCTTTAATTTAAAATGAACTAGTGATGCTAGTATATTTGGGATTTACTATCCTCACAAGTAGTAAATCAAAAGCAATGCCTTGGTCTACACCCCAACTCTGCATAACTTCACAATGGATAGTGCTGGGGAATGCAATTTGTGATTAGCAACATAAATAATACTATTTATTTTATTTATTTTTTATAAATAATACTATTTGAAAGAGAATATATTTTGTGAGAAAAGGTATCAAAACTTATGCAAAAAATTTAGGGATCTAGAGAGAATATTGGATATTTTGACTTTTCTTCTCCATTATTTCCTTTCCTTTTAAAGGGTCTATCACAGAGGGGCTGGGGAGATAGCTCCGAGGCACAAGTGCCTGCTGGGCAAGTGCAAGGTCGTGAGTTCGAACCCTGGTCCCACAAAAAAAAAAAAAAAAGGGTCTATCACATATACTTCATTAATCTATATCCACTTAGTATTATAATTTATGCTTCTCTAGACATCTTCATCCATGATCGCCTTTCTGAACTACAACCCTCTTTCAGATGTGTTTTCAGAGTAAAGTTCAAAAATACTATTAAAAATTATGTACTTTTTGAAATTACCATTTTCTCAGATGACATGATACTTTATACAGAGAACCCCAAAATTCCAACAAGAGACTTCTTAGATTTAATAACCAAATTCAGGAATATGTCCGGATACAATGTCAACACTCAAAAAACAATAGCATTCCTGTACACAAATGGCAAACTCATTCAGAGAGAAATCAGGGAAACAACACCCTTCATAACAGCATCCAAGAAAAACCCCCAAAACTTTACGAATCGATCCAACAAAGGAAGTAAAAAACCTACATATTTAAAATTACAATGCTCTGTGAAGAGATTAAAGAGGATTTCAAAAAGTGGGAAGATATTCCTTGCTCATGGATAGAAAGAACCAACATTTAAAAATGGTCACACTACTAAAACTGTTATACAGATTTAATGAAACTATGATAAAAATACCATTATCATACCTCACAGAACTAAAGAAAACATTCCTAAAATTTATCTGGGCCAAGAAGAGATCTAGAATAGCAAAGGCAGTCCTGGGCAATAAAAGGAGGCAGGAGGCATCACAATTCCTAACTTGAAATTATAGTACAAAGCTACTGTGATAAAATGTGCATGATACTTGAAAAAACAAAACAGAACTGAAGATTAGTGGAACAGATTAGAAGATGCAGGCACAACTACAAACACACTCAAATCTTTACCTTTGACAAAGGGGCCAATCATGTTCACTGGAAGAAAGATAAACTCTTTAATAAATGGTGCTGGACAAACATGGTTTTCTACATGCTGAAACCTAAAAGTAGGTCCATGTCTATCACCATGTACTAAACTTAAGTCAAAATGGATCAAAGATCTAAATATTAAAATACAAATGCTAAATCTAGTGTAGAAGAGAAAATATATAGAAATCTTGAAGACATAGGGGTAGGCAGAAAGTTCATGAACAAAAACCAAACTGCATGGAAAATGCTTCAATGAATCAATGACTGGGATCATATCTTATTGAAAAGTTTTTGCACATCAAAGGAAATCACTAACAAAATTAAAAGAAAATCTATGAATTGGGAGAAAATTTTAGCCAACTTTCCCTCCAATAAAGGATTTCTATGTAGAATATATATATCACGACCCCCAAATTCACAGACCCAATCTAAAACTAGGCATCTAAGATGAATACACACTTCTCAGATGAGGAAATACAAATGTCAAGGAAATACATGAAAAAAGGTTCAACATCATTGATCATTCGAGAAATGTAAATTAAAACAACACTGAGATTCCATCTTATCCCAGAAAGAATGGCTATCATCAAGAAATCAATGAACAGGGCCCAGGGAGATAGCTCAGAAGTCTAAGTGCAAGCGCAAGGACCCGGGTTCATTCCCTGGTACCTCATGCCATGTGGTCCCATGCCACAAAAACCGGGAGTGGTGGTGACACCTCTGATCTCAGCACTGGGGAAGCTGAGGCAGGAGGATCATTAGGAGTCTGAGCTGTGTATCAAGACTCTGCAACAAATTAATTACTTAAAAAAAATTAAAAAGGAATCAACCAATAACAAATTCTGGCCAGGCTATGAAAAGAAAAGGACTCTTCTCCACTGTTGGTGGTATGTAGACTGATAGAACTGCTGTGGAAATCAGTGTGGAGATTCCTGAATAAAAGAAGACTAAAAAGGCCTTGTTCAACCTAGCTATTCTCCTGGGTGTTTTTCAAGAAAAATTGAAAACATCATACCACAGCAATATATGTGCACCCATGCTTATAGCAGCACAACTTGTCATAGTTAACCTTGGAAACAACCCAAATTCCCATATACCAAGGAGTGGATAAATAAGATGTGGTTTTTTATTGTAAAGAGAACAAAATTTAAAATTACAAAATTTTAAAACAAGATGGTAGGAAATCATAAATGGTTGTTGTGCTACATATTGTTATCTTCCAAGTAGTTGCTCAGATTACCAGATATAAGCATACAGAATTGGTTAAAAATTTGAGCATTATTGGTTCCTATCAATATACCAATGGAAGTTAGTAGTACATTTACCTTAGGTGTGGTGTGGTGTGTGTGTGTGTGTGTGTGTGTGTGTGTGTGTGTGTGTGTGAACAGATAGATAGATGGTAGATAGATATGATAGAAGCCCCCAAAACTCCAAGAGACTTAGACTTCTTAGATTTAATAAACAAATTTAGTAGTGTATCTGAATATCTTTCTTTCTTCCTTTCTTTCTTTCTTTCTTTCTTTCTTTCTTTCTTTCTTTCTTTCTTTGTTTTCTCCTTCCCCTCACTCCAGTTGTTCTTTCCTTTGTGGCAGTTTCTTACTCTTTCACAGTATCTATTGTACTTTCTATTGTACTTTTCAGATTTTGTTCCCTCTTAGTTTCTTACACTAGGGAGACAATACCATGTTTAAACATGTGGGGCTGATCTATTTCACTTATGAGTATGGTCTCTAGTGGTAAGTTTATTCAATTAAGTACTACTCAGCTATAAAGAAAGATAAACTTGAGGCTTTTACATGTAAATGCATGCAACTAGAAACCATACTCATAAGTGATATAAATCAGACTCGTATGTATAAAGATTATATTGCCTCCCTACTGTGAGAAACTGAAATAGTGAATAAGATCCAAAAGGTACAATAAATATTGTGAAAGGGAAAGATATTGCTCAAATGGAAATAGTTATATATTTTAGTCTGAAATAAACACAGTCATCTCACTTGACCTGATGCCTGAAATGTGTGTTACACTTACTACATTCCCATGCTTGGTTATGTGATTTCCAATGACATGTTCAAAAGTTATAAATGCATAACAAATTAGATCTAGCTGGCATACTAAAAAATTACAGGGGTAATGATCCAGGTTCTGAGTTGCAGACAGTAGTGTCCTTTTTAGTTTAAGTAAAGAGATTTTATTATAGATACCAGCAATCTGTAAAATCACTGAAGGAACGCTAAGTGAGAGAAAGTAGACTTGTGCCAGGAATGACTCCCGGCGCCACCCGACAGCAAGCCTCCTGCAGCCCTGCTGCTCTGGCTCCCTCAAGGAACTGATGACTCAGAGTTCTGAGCCAACCTTGAGTCTTGGCTTCTGCCATTCTGTGCCAGCAAAATGTGTGCTTTCTCTTCACAGCTTGGTTCTGGATCAAAGTGTTATAGGATGGCATGAGAAACCAAACTGCAAGTCTTCTCTGGAACTTTGGATTTCATTTCTTTTTTACTTTTGTTTTTTTTTTTTTAGAATTTTTTATTTTATTTATTATTATTTTTCTTGTTTCAGAACCTTTGTTTATTCACTCATTTTTTATTTATTTATTTATTTTTTTTTTTTTGTGGTACTGGGGTTTGAACTCACAACCTTGCACTTCCCAGGCAGGCATATTCACTCATTTCTATAGCCGGCTCAACCCACCTCGAGGGCAGGGCTGGCGCAGCATGTGGTGCCGGGGATTGAACCGCGGTCCCTGAAGCCGCCCAAGCTTCCGCAAGCAGGGGCCTTAGACCACTGAGCCATCCCGCCGGGCCCCTGGATTTCATTTCTTAATAGAAACATTTGTTTCATTTAAGAATAACCATATTCTGGTAAAGAAGACTATGGCTTCGGTTTTACTGGGTTAGGGGTCACTAATGACCTTATTTTAATTCGATGACCTCTTTAAACCCCTGTTTCAGAGTAGAAACTCACCAGAACCAAAGCCAATATCAAGAAGATTTAGAACAGAAGCCAGAGAATTCTGGAGCCCTGGTACCACTGACACCCAGGCCATGCGTACAAATCATCTTCTGAGGGCATCTAAGGACCTAATGGTGAGACCTAGCACTGCAGCAGCATCCAGGCTAGTAGAAAAGGCTACTGACTTTTTGCTTTCCTATCAGAGAGGGGAAATCTTTATTTGAGATATTTACAAGCCAGGACATCAAAGAGAATAAAAGCCGGCTAAAGATAGGTGTCTGACTAGGAACCTGGATTATAGAGCTGCAGAAATTGTGGCTTTGGAGCTACTGAAAATATGCAGCATCTGTGAATACAAAACCTTGAAGAGAAAAGGGATTAAACTGACCCTAAAATGAACACTGGCTCATTCTTTCCACAGTCACTCAACATTTTTGTACTCATGGGACAGTCCACTCACTGCTTCTGGCTCACTGTCACATACCTGCATAGCAGTCCTCTCCACACTGTGCAGGGGGACTGAACACTGTGGAAACTGAGGCTGGGGAGAACTGGAGAGTGGGGCCCTAGTCAGGGGATGTTCAGCATCAGAGTAGGCCAAAGTCTTGTCAAGGGATAGCTGCAGGATTTGCTTGCAGGGAAAAGAGCAGAGATTGAAAAGGCCTAGTAGAAATGAAAAAAAAGGATACTGGGACAATTACATTGGATCTTCCTCTCCTCAGATTATCTGAGGAGGGTTGATTCTAAAACAAGGGCAAAAGTTTAACCACATGAGGCTTATCCCATAACTTGCAGCATGAACATTGGCTTAGGGGCCATACATATGGACAGGCTTTGTCACTGACTGACAGATAGCTGGGCTGGCTATGGGACAAGGAAACAAGCTAGAAGCCCACAGTGATGGGCATTAGTGCTGTGGATAGGGAAGGGTGAAGAAAAGAGATGAACTGTGGATACAGTGGTCCTCTAAGGTGGTCAGGAGAGTGGGAGGGACCCAAGCCATGAGATTCAGACTTGCCCATGGATCATTGCTTTCCAGCTGTGAACATGAGGGAAGATCTTATTAGTTGAACACAACCCAGACCTCAATACAAACAGAACTGTGATAGCACATTAATACTGTTCTGGAGGAGACTTCCAGGAACATGGTATTGTTGAGGAGCAGAGGAAGAACAACTCTGAGATTTGGTAGCCAGATGCTGGAACAACGTGAGAGAGTGAAGAAGGAGAAAGGTAGGTTCTGGAGACTCAGGAAGGACCTGAAGCAAGAATTTGAGCAGAGAGGAAGACCAATGAGAGACATTTCATGAAGAAGAGTTAGCAGGTAATGTTTTCTCCCTGAGTTCAGACTCACTGTCTGAAAAGGGTGGATTGAACCTGCAGACACATGGTGATAATGCCAACCTCAGAGACCTCCTGAAGAAATGTACCTGTGGAATGGAGCAGTAGACACAGAGGGCTATAGTGGCTGATAAGTTATTTGGATCAGACATCCCCCAGGAGAGAGCAACTAGCCAGTAGCCAAACTGGAGAAGAACCAGCTGAACACAGATCTCAGAGCAGCTGCAGACCAGTACTATCTAGCACCTCCCAGAGTCTGGACGAGGCAACCAAGTTCAAGCCAGCAGAAGGCATACAGAGTGTAACAAGCTGATGATATTCAGTTCCAGCCTCACAGCCACAAACCAACGTGGACTTGAAGGTGCATGCTTGCTGGGATTATCCACTATCCTACTGTGAAACTACAGCTAGCTTGCTGGGATTAATCAACTTGGATCTGGATTCTATTTCCCCATATTGTCTATTAGTGACAGTAAAAACATTCCTTAGTGCAGGGTTTTTGTTTTTGGTTTTTTTTTTTTTTTTTTCAATCTCTTTTCTTGTTTTTGTTTCTGCTCTTTTTTTCCTTGTTGTTCTTTTAATATGAATGTGAACAGGACTTCTAGTTTTTCTTGTGGTTCTCTTCTTATGTTTACTTCTTCCTTCTTCCTTTCCCTCTGGTCTTCTTCACCAGTTTTCCAAAGCTTGTGTCATCTAGCTTCGTCCTTCAGCCTTGTTTCTAATCTCTTTGTCTTCTTACATTTCACCATTTTCCTTCTAGTGACTGCTAAATTTTGCTTCCAAGGGAAACACTGCCATACTGATGGCTTATTACTGCATTATTATTACTTATAATAACAATTTTATGAATCGTTTTAAACTTGTTTATATACCCACAAATCTAGTTCATCTGTTTCAAGGTGGCACATTAGTAGTTACCACAATTTTTCACTTCTAGATTGTGTTTGCTGATACTATCATTGCTGGTTATACTTCTTTAGCCAAGGTGACATAATTGTCCTAGTCAGCTATTTTTCCTGGTATACCAAGTCTTAGATTAAGAATCATAAACAACACTACAGGTCAGTGGCAAAGAACGAGAGTCTAAGCCATGTAGACAGCAACTTCCCATACACAATAAATGGAAGAGGCAAGGTCTTACAACAGACTTTAAGCCCAAAAGTCAGCTAAACCTGAATGACATCTCTGAGAAGTGGGCATTTCCTATAAGTTCTAAATGCTAGCAATAAAGCCACTTACCGTAAGCAATTTACAAGCATCAACCTAGGAATTAAACTAAAAAATGAAAAGGAGAAGATATTAAAGCAAGATGCAACCCCAGAAACTCATCAAAGGCAAACTCAGAAGGGGTTGTGGGGGAAAAAAATCAAATGCCACTCACCTGGACGAAGTGGTAACAGCAGAAATAACAAAGTAGATGAACAAAGCTCTAGAAATACAATCAAATCAGAAATAATTTCTTAGATAACTGCAGAGATGATAATCATAATGAAAGACATGCTTAGTGACTCTCTAACAGATACAGAATTTAAAAAATAGAGGCACTCATGGAAAACATGAATGCCCAAAATAGGAAAGAAATAGAACCTATGAAACAGATTCAAATGGATATCCAAGAGATTAAAAGTACCACTGAACGTATACACAGAATAATGAGTCAGTGTGAGGAGAGACTATCAGGTATATAAGACAGATTTGTGATAATAAAATGAAAGATTTCTTAGACATAGCAAGGACTCAATCCAATAGCTGCTAGATGATGCAAAGAAGAATAATATAAGATTGATTGGAGTCAATGAGAAATCAGGAAATAGTGCAAATGATACAAAAACAAAGGCCAGTAAGATAGCTCAGCAGAATAAGAGTCTGCTTAGGCAAACACAGGGACCAGGGTTTGATTGCTGGCAACATATGCCACACTGGCTCTGTCCCCAGCTGTGCTGAGCCAGCCACAGATTCTGCACTTGGTGGCACATGCTTGTAATCCCAGTGCTTGGAGGATTGAAAACAGGAAGACCACTATGAGTCTGAGCTGTATAGTGAGATCCACTAGAAAACACATAAAAAAAAGATATAAAAACTCTGGTATAGAAGTAATGACATAATACCTCCCAAATGTGGAAAAAGAATTTGACATATGGTTAAATGGGGCATACAGAATTCCAATTATCCAAGACTAAAAGAGAAATCAAGATTCCATAAGTTTAGCACCAGAACAGAATATGAAAAGGTGTCAGAGGAAAGAAACAAATCACCTATAAAGGAAATACCAAAATCACAGGAGACTTCTCAGCACAAACTGTGGAGTGAAGTATTTCAATTCTTGAAGGAAAAACCTCCAGCACAGATTGACATACCTAACAAAACTATCTTTCAAAATTTGTGGAGATAGTGTTTGCTTTGGTAACACATATACTAAAATTGGAACAAAATGTATGGAGATAAAAAGACATGTCCATGATAAAGAAACCTTAGGAATATCAAGGACACCAAATCAGACTGTAAAATGTTCTAAAGGATACTAGAGGAGGAGATAACAAGGACTAGAATTCTATGAGCTCTAACAGAATGAATCCAACAGAAAAGGCAAGCAGTTAGACAGTAGGGAAAAAAGAAAAAATAGTAGGAAAATGACAAGTTTGTTAATACACATCAGTTATAACTATCAATGTTAATGGTCTCAATTCACCAACAGAAAGAGACATACAGGAAACACTGATCAAGAAGAAAGATAACAATATGCTTCATACAAAAAACACTTTTATCCAAAAATAAAGTCAAAGACTGAAAGTCAAAGGATGGAAAATAATACTTCATGCAACAGAAACCTGGAAAAAAGCAGAGGCAGCCATGCTGCTTGCAAATAGAGTTGATTTCAAGCCAAGACTGATGAAAGGGGACAAATAAAGATCACTACATTCTTTTTTTTTTTTTTTTTTTTTTTTTTTTTTTTTTTTTTTTTTTTTTTTTTTTTTTTTTTTTTTTTTTTTTTTTTTTTTTTTTTTTTTTTTTTTCCAGACAGTGGTAACTGTATTTCAGTCATTTCAAAAGAAAGCTCTGGAGCTCCACACTCAAGTATGCCTCTGGGCTGGGTCCACTGCTCCAAATGATAGGGATAGGGAGCCTCGTACTCCCTTAGATAATTCATTCACCAATGCCCCGGGACAGAAGAAGCAACCAAACAGGACCTCTTCCTCCACAGCAAGTGTTGATTTCAGCTGTGGCATGATGGGAAACAAAAGAACTCTTCCTTGAAGTATGCAGTGCTGAGAGGTGCCTGCCATGTCACTTATAGTCTCTGAAAGCAGAAAAATCATCTTTTTTTGAAAACACTTGGTAACAGTTCCAAAAACAAAAATATGCTTTAAGGCACTGTTCTCTGTTATTCCGTAACTAGTTCAGTTGACGGATGAGCTGGTTGATGCTTTCACCTCGATAGTTGGGTGAACCCACCTCCTTGAGGGAGCCTACCCTGCTCTTGGTAGCGTGTCAGGTCAAAGACAGGCACAAAAGGTGAAAGAAACAGGTGATCTGGCAATGTACCCCTGGGAAGGTGGTTCCATGAATGAAGTCTTCCAGGCAAATGATACCAATCTTGCCCAGGTGCTCCTCGGTCACACTGTTGTCCCTCAGTAAGAGGGTTTTATTCTTGACCTGGCCCTGTCCACGTTTCAAAATGAGTTCCTGGACAGACTTCATATTTTGAAATCCTCAGATCACATAAGGCTCCATTATTCACAGCATTCTGAGAGTTTGGGAGTGACTTTAACAAAGGCAACACCGAACAACTTCAGGTGAAGTCTTGCAATTGTCTTCTGCACTAGTGAACTCAGCCCATTAATACCTTGGACAACAAAGGCCGAAGAATGTTCATCAGGTATTTCTAAAGCACAAGGTTTGACTTCTGACCTGCATGCCCCGTTACACCGCTGTCACCAGGAATCATGAAGGAAAGATTCCAGTCACTTAAATCTGATCTCTTTTACTTTCCTGTCTTTCTTTGTCAAAAGTCCCTTCTTTGCCTGGGTAGCTTTGAAGGGTTTGATAAGCCTTCTTCTTTTTCAGGAGATTTTCTGGAACCAAGGCAATACTTTTACTCATTCTTCCACCATCTATCCAGCACAAGGTCTACTCACAGCACTACATCCTTGTAAAGGAAACAATCCAAGAGGAAGGGATAAATATCATAAATGTGCATGCAGGAAATACCAGTGCTACCAACTATGTAAAAGAAATATTAAAGCATATATAAAAAAAAAGCACCAATACCATTATAATGGGGGACCTCAATACCCCACTGCCACAAATAGATAATCTAAACAACAAAATCAACAATGAAATATTAGAATGGAAATAAATATGTGGAAAAAAATGGATTTAGTAGATACCTACAGAGGTTTTCACCCCACAATATCAGAATAAACACTCTCCACTATTCATGAGATGTTCTCCAAAATGAGCCATGTACCAGCTCATTGAACTGTTTAAGTAACTGCAAAGGAATTGAAACTGTAACATGTGTCTCTTCAGACCATAGTGCATTGAAATAGGTGATCAATGGCAAAAGTAACCACAAGAACTTCATAAATATATGTAAATTATATAATACATCTTAAACTACCAATTGGTCACAGATGAAATTAAGAAAAAATTAAGACTTTTTTATAATCAAATAATAATTCCAATACAACTATTAGAATTTATGGTACACAATACAAACAGTTCTACCAGGGAGAGCAAGATAAAATTTTGAATAAACCAATATCCACCAATGAAATTAAAGATGTAATTAAAAACCTACTACCAAAGAAAAGCCCAGACCCTGGTGGATTCACTGCTAAATTCTACAAGAAATTTAGAGAAAATGCTGCTAATTTTCAAACACTTTAATGAAAAATGAAACAAAAGTAATACTGCCAAAGTCATTCCTAATATCCCTCATCTCTTCCAATGCTATCCCTCTGCTCCAGTCATAAAAAATAGTTCCATTAGAGTCTAATCTTCTGCCTGCTTTGTCCATTGATAATTATCTTTTCTCCATTTCTTCTTACTATTTACCCCATTTCTATTTCACTTCTTTTTCCTTTCACTCTCATACCACATCCCAAACTACCTGTTAATAGTAGTATAGTACAGTCTCTATGGGACATTGATAAAAGAGTAAAATGTCAAAAACAGTTTTAATGTACATGTTTGATGTATGCATAGGTCTGTTGACATTGATATAACCTCTAGGGACTTGTGTCTGTATAACACAGCAACCAAGTATGATCCTATTAAATTGGTGGCTTCAAGAGGCAGGCAAATGTTAAAGAATCCAAAGCTAAAATCACATCTTTAGAAAGCACACATCAGAGATCTTTATTTTATCACAAAGCCTCTTAACTGTGATTCTCAACACTCGTTGTCCACACACACACACACACACACACACACACACACACACACACACACACACACACACAAGAAAAACAGGAGTAAAGGCAACAAAATCCTTCAAAAACTCCTAAGCCCCCCAAAGATGATCTAATAAGCATCAAGGGAGAGGAAATATAAAATGAAGAGCATGTGAATTATATGAAGTGATAAAGCAAGAATCAAACACAAAACAGATCAATATGGTGTATGGCAAGCTCAAAGTTGAAACAACTAAACAGATAACGGGCTTAACAGTCAAAATGATCAGTGAGGTTAAAAAAAAAAAAGACACAAAGCTAGCTGAGCTAACCAAAATTATATAAAACATGAATGGGCACTTCAGCAAAGAATGAGAATTTATAAAATTACTAAGTAGAAATAATTTTATTGAAAATATGGGTAGTGATAGTGATGAATATGAAGTGATGCTATCAGAATAAGAAGAGCTGGTGCAGGTAAGCATTTTCTCAGAGATACCTTTGAAACAAAAGATCACAAGAAATGGATCCAAGAGTTACTACAGGATACAAAGAAATCTAAACTAAGGTTAATTGGGATTAGAGAAAAATTAGAAAATGGCAAAAATGGGTAAAAATCAGTTTATAGAAATCATCACAGAAAACTTCCCCAGTATGAGGAAAGAATTCAAGGACAGGCAAGTGAGGCTTATAAAGTAGCCATGACCATAAAAGAACTTCCATATAACCCATCATAATCAAACTCCCAGAAGTCCAGCTCGAGGAAATCATCTTAAAAGCTGTTAAAGAAAAGAACCAAGCCCCCTATCAAAGTAAACTTGTTAGAATTACTAGAGATTTCTCAATACTAAACACCAGTTTGGAAGGCAGTTTTTCATGCACAAAAACAATTTCCAACCCAGATTACTATATACTATGAAACCATCTTTCAAAACTAATGAGCACATTATGATCTTTTCTGACAAAGTGCACTTTGTCACGAAATTTATGATGACAAAACCAGCACTACAGAATATTTTCAAAGGTATGCTGGAGAGAGAAAAATGAAGATAGCAATGCCAAAAGCCTGTTGGAATGAATCCAGAAAACAAGGTGAACAGTTACACAAAACTGATAAGTGAAAAAATAAGAAACACAAAAGTAATGCAATGGTAAGAATCAGTAAAAACCTTTCCATCTTTTCACTACTAACTCTTAATGTAAATGATCTCAACTTCCAAACGAAAGTCACAGATTGACAGAATAGATAAAAAGCCAGAAGTACACTGTATCCAAAGAAACATACTTAATGTTTAAATAAGTCCATAGATTAAAAATTAAAGGACAAAAACTTTTGTTTATGTAATTGAAGCCCAAAAGCAAGCAGAAGCAATTATCCTATTTTCAGACAAAGTAGACTTTGTCTACTACAAGCCAAAATTGACCAGAAGAGAAAAAGAAGGTCATGATATACTAGTAGAGGCAATAATTCAACTGAAAGAGAAAGTACTTGTAAATATATGTTTAAATGATAGTACATACAATTTTTTATGCAATAAATGCAAAATAATTAAAATAAAGTTATTATTAGATAATAGTGCAATGAAGCTATAAATCAATGGAAAAAGAAAGTACAGACATATCAATACATGGAGATTAAATGGTAGACTTATGAATAGTCAATGAGCCATAGAAGAAATAAAATATGTCCTATGATGATATGATAATGTCAGTACAATTTACCCAAGTCTATGAGACACAAGGAAAACAGTTCTAAGAGGGAAGTGTAAATCTGTGAATATCCAAATCCCAAATAAATAACCTAAAAAAAAAAAGAATACCTCAAATCCAAAAGTAGTACAAGGAAGGGAAGTACAACAGTCAGAGCAAACAATAAAATTGAAACTAAAAGTTTTGATAAGTTAAATAGATGATTCTTGGTAAAGATAAACAAATTTGATAACTTTTGGTCTAACTTACTAAAAGAAGGAAAGATAAAACCCTTATTAATTAGAAACACTCAAGCATAGCATGTGCATCAAGTTGGGTATTATAAGTAGTTTAGAGGTGATTTAAGGTATATGAGAGGATGTGCATAGTTATATGGAAATATTATGGTATTTTTACTGTAAGAGACTTGAGCATCTGCTAATTGTGCTATCCACAGGGGGCCCTGGACCCAATCCCCCATGGATATCAAGGGACAACTGTACCAGAAAAAGTGCATCTGTTTATAAACCAGAAGAGTTTCCTACCAAAATAAGAGAACAAAGTGAAGGGTGGATTCCTGGGGAACATGAACATTTAAGGTTCCAAGAAGGAATAGAGAAGGAAGAGAACGGACTTACAAAACACCAACAAGTAATATTTTCAGAAACAGAGTTAGCAGTATTGATTACATGCACAAAAAAACAAAGAATGAAAAGAAAAATGCCCAGCAGTTTTGCCACTCTGGTGCCTCTTAACCTTCATGTGTGGGGAGGAAACTGGAATACAGGACCAGAGAGAATATTTGTCATCTTATCTTCCTTCATGTCCTATATGGTACAAAGTGCCCATGAGATAGCTCAGCAGACTAAGTGCCTGCTTAGGTAAGCACAGGTACCATGGTTTGATGCTGCACCGACCTGTCCCAAGACCTGCTGAGCCAGCCACTCAGTCTGGGCATTGTGGTGCATGCCTGTAATACCAGCATTGGAGAGGCTGAAAACAAGTTCACTATAGAGTCTGAGCTGTGCAGAGAGACCTTGTACCAAATGCATAAAAAGTTTTAAAAGAAAAAGAGTTGCATTTCCTATATGTACATCTATATGTACATGTGCAGTCACAGGTTCGCATCTTATCTTCTAGTCTTATTTTTCATATACTTTTTCTTTTTTTAGAAAGCCAGTTCTTTATTTTTTAAAAGCTGACATGTTTCTAGCAGGTGCCAACAGTCACCTTCCACACTCACATCAGGTTATCTGTGTAGCCAGCAGAGTCTGCCCATCAGCAGACCAGGTGAGAGAGGTGCACTGGTGAGGCTCTGCCTTGCTGCTGGTGCCGACAACTTCTTGCTTCAGCTCATCCACAATGATCTTGCCCTCCAAGTCCCAGATCTTGATGCTGGGGCCAGTGGCAGGACAGAGCTGATAGCTGTTAGGGCTGAAGCACAGGGCATTGATGATGTCCTCTCCATCTAAAGTATAAAGATGCCTTCATTGAGATCCCGCATCATAGCCTGGCCATCCTTGCCTCCAGAAGCACAGAGGGATCCAGCCGGAGAGACTGTCACAGTGTTCAGATAGCCAGTATGGCCAATATGGTTGGTCTTCCGCTTGCAGTTTGCCAAATTCCATACCTTGACCAGCTTGCCCCAGCCACAGGAGACAATGATAGGGTTGCTGCTGTTGGAAGAGAAACAGACACGAGACACCCACTCCAAGTGAGGCTCATCCTGTACAGTGTATTTGCATATGCCCAGAGTATTCCATAACTTTCTGTTGTCTCGGGATCCAGACAATCTGCTGGTTGTCAGAAGAGAAAGCCACGCTTAGCACATCCTTAGTATGGCCTACAAATCGTCTTGTGGTGGTGCCCATTGTAAGATCCCAAAGGTGCAGCGTCCCATCCCAGGAACCAGAGAGGGTAAACTGGCCATCTGAGGAGATGATGACATCACTCATAAAGCAGGAATGACCCTTCAGAGCCTGCTGAGGGATACGATAGTTTCATCCTTTGTCTGCTTCCAATTCATGATAGTCTTCTCTCAAGAGGCAGAGAGTATCATAACTGGGAACTGTGGGGAGGTAGCAATCTGGGTTACCCAGCCTTTGTGACCTTTGAGGGTCCCACCAAGGGCCATCTGTTCAGTTATGTTGATGGCAGGTGCAGGAGTCGCTGCACTGATGAGGATGGCAACAGATGGTTTACAGAGAGAAACGGGGAATTTATTACGCTTTTTCCAGGTCACTGGTTTTTCTAGAATAGGAGTATCTGTTCTGCTTTTTCTAGAACAGGAGTCTCAACAGTGCCTGGAAAACTAATGCAAATGCAAATTATTCACCTTTCACCCATGCTTTCCCCAACATGGGATGGACCCAGGGCTTTTGTGCTGAAATACATCCCTACTTTTACTTTGAGACAAGGTGTCACTAAATCACTAAATTGACCAGCCTGGGTCAGACATAATTCTCCCACCTCAGCCTCCCAAGGTGCTGGGAACCTCTGCAAGTAGCCTGAGCTAAGTCTCTCACCCAGCCTCCCAGCATGCTGTGATATACGCAAACTCTGGAGGATCCATCAACTGGGGAATAGGCACAATGTGGAGAATAAATAAACAATCACAGAAGTGAGGATAGTACGGCCAACACACGGTAGGTCAGTTCACGTTTATGTCACCTCTGTCCCTTTATTCCCATCCTCCCACTGGTCTTCCTTTAAGCTGCAAACCTTTCCCTTGTTTCTCCTCAATTCTCCTTTTTCTTCAGTCCATCAGAAAGAAACACTCCAGCACACTTAACTCTCCTGGGCCAATTACTGATACAGTGGTTCACATGGTGATAAAAGAACCAATTAGTCCAGATGCATTGTTCTTCCCCAGAATAGAAAATGGCTAACTGGTTATTGAAAGTCATGCAGGAACTTCCACTCACAAAGCCCACTAATTTGGCTGGATTTTTCACTTTCCAATTACTTATGTTGATGCCGTGTAGACAAAACCTACACTAATTATTCTCCAGGTTTCTGGCTTTAACTACATCAACAGAATGTGAAAGTCATCGTCAGAAGATGCAGCCAAATGGGGTTCCTGGGAAGAGGAAATCAGCGATGGCTTTTCCCTAAATGCAGGACCGCATTTATTTCTAGTAAAAGCTCATAATGAAAATTGCTATGTGCGCTTGCTGACAAGCGCATTGGAAGGAACAGAACATCGTTATTTGGCACAACACGGTTTTTACTCCATAGCTCTTGTTTGTATAACATTTTCATCATTTACCAGAACTTTGTTTTTCTAATCACTAGATTGATAGAAGTAACTATGGAGTGTCAGGAAGAAAGAAAAAAGCTGAAAAACAAATAACTGAGGTCTGCATTTTTTATCAATTCCATTGCTTAATTGATAATCAGTGTGTTGCCCTTGGGTTTAAAACTAATTACTGTGCTTTAGCTCTACAAAAGAAAACTCTCTTTTTAAGCCATTTGAGGTACTAGAAATAACTTTTTAAAAGTGTCAAGATTTAAACAGACTTTAGGCAGATAATGTGCAATCAAGGATCAATTTTATTTGGGCAATTGTCAAAGAGCTTCGAAAATACTGTCGGGAGAGTTTTGTGCTGTGATGTATAGGGTAGTTTTAAGCCTGTTAACGTCTCACTGGTTTAAAATGTCTTTAACACTGATGGATTTATCCATCTTCATCTCATTTCTCTTAGGCCTATTTTTCAACTCCCCCGGCTGCCTGGCTTTCCTTCCTGAGGGGTCAGTGGCTACATTTCCCGTGTCTTTCTCCACATCACCAAAAGAGGATTTAAACAGCCTCAGAAGGCCAGTACTGATTCCCAGGTCCCTGTGGCTCTCACAAAATCAAATCTGTCTGGTTTCAAAGAAGTAGCCAAGGGCTTTTCCTAAATGTAGGCCTATATTTAGGAATTCAAGCCTGGACTCCTAACAAATTTGCTTCTCTTCCTATTTTTCTTTTTATCCTATTATCATTCCTATCGTATATTTACTGAAGGTTTGAAATGGTTAAAGAACCATTGACTAAATTGCGCCCCCAAACCCAATGATGCAGAACTGGCATTTCTTCATAGCCAGTTAGATGAAATGATCTGTGCTGGCTGCTTCTTAGCCAGGCAGCTGGGAGTCGCAGAGCGCAGGAGACAACACCCCCCGATTACATCTGAAATTTACATTGCTGTGGGTTCTACTTACAGCTTTACATATATTACTACCTCACTTAATTTTCACAAAACCCCATGAGAAAAGTATGGTTCTTGTTCCCATTTGACAAAATAAAACATTGCCTCTCAAAGAACACAGGTATGTACCTTTCACAAGGACACAGAGCACGCCATCCTCATCTCATTCCAGGTGTGACTCTCACACCTATCTTTGATTCACTCACCTACCATTTCCTGTCCTTGTCATTCCTCCTGTGCCTAGACCCCTGACCCTGAGCCTGAGCCTCAGGTCAGTGCAAACTATAGGGAGAATTTACTGATGACAGTAGCAGCCCCAGAGACTCTAGCACGCTGTGTCACTTCTCTCTCACGTCAAGCTCTTCTTCCTTGGTTGAAACTGCGCCACACTCCTTCCATGCAGGATGTGGCTTGAATTACTCTGTGTGGTGCTTGTACCTGACCAAGTGACCTTGGCCAAGTAGAGTGGCTCTTTAACCTCAGCTTCTTCTTCAGCAAAATAAATATAACAGTGGTCAGGTACTTTTGTCAGGAGTATCACAGATACTATAATATGTAAAGTTCCTGCCCTAGTACTTATAAACCTGGATGCTTTGTCAAGTAACAGCACCCTCCTTCTATTTGCCAGTTAGTTCTTATGAACTCCAGAAAGCCTCTAGCTTCCAGAATGCTCTTCTCTAAACTTAGAGAAAGAAGAAGGATGTCATCTTCATAGATTGTGTTCTGACAATGTAAGGCAGGGGAAGCCAGATTTAAAGGCAGGGATCCTGGGGCCCACCCACAGTTCAGCATTCAGCTGCATCTCAAAGTTCAGCCTCATTTTCCTCACATGCTTTGTAAGAGATTTGGGACAAAATTTCTCAGTGACTGACTCCTATGATAGCAATGCTTCAGGGGAGAGAAAAAAGTCTGGGAAAAGAGCAACAGAAGTCGAGAATTGAGGGAACTGATGCCAAGAGGACATCTATGAAGCATCTTCTCCCTGAGCAGTGCCTTAGAGATAAACACCTCATGCTTCATTCCAGAAAAAAAAAATGATGGATTCAGGGATGCAGAAACCAACCTTAATCAAGCAGGGCCATTCTCAGGACTTTGGCTGTAGGTTTGGTCCTATAGGACACAGACTACACCTTGGAGCTCTGTCAGGTACTGTGTATCTTACCAGAGAAAAGAAATTCCAGAGAATAAAGTCTTCCATGGGAAACAGAGCTGAGACATGGAAAAAGAGAAGCTTGGATGTGAGGTGAAGAAAGTTAGAAACAAGATGTAGAAAGAGAGCAGGACAGAGAGGCCAACATCTCTAAAAACAGTGTTTGACACAACAGAGAACCTGCATCTCTGTTGAAAATCTGTAACTCTCCTGGGCTCTTCCGTTGCAAGCCTGGAGATCTTCCTTTTTCTCTTTTGCTCGTTAAAGTTGCCATTCTGTCGTTTCATATAATGAGCATCTTGGTGAACCTGACCCCTGTGTCTAATCTGATAGAAATGTAGCTAAATTCTATAGCAACATTCCTCACCCTGACAGACGAATGTAACTTTGAGCACACAGTAGACAGGGATGAGACCCCCATACTGGGACTCAGCACAAGCTTTACGTTCAGGACTGTGCCATAGGACATTTGTAAGAAAATGAAGGTGACTCTGATGCTAGTTTCTCTCTACTGCTTCCCTGCACAACCAGATTCTCATTGCTCATGGGCAAGGAACAACAATAATTTGATACATTTCATTAATATTTAAAGGTTAATGAGCTTACATTTTACTCCTGGTAATATAGTTGTATTTTGTAAGGTGCACAGGAAATATGTAACCTAAAGAAATGAATTTCTGATGGATAAATTGTAAGTGTGGTAGTGCATAGCTGAGGAAGGTATTTCTTGTTGAGGAAATTATTCTGCTATATATGTGAGAAACTGTAAAACTGGCATTTTAGGTATCAGAAACTCACACCATGTCTTTACATTGTTCAAAATCCAAATATGTAATCACACGAGGGGTCAACTGACTGTTTTCTGCTTAGAGTGGAACAAGGCACATGATTCCTAAAAAATAATTTACATTTACTTTGTCAAATTCTTTCAGTCCAAACACATAATGTTCTAGTTCCCCTTGACTCACTGCCTGTTAGTAACAGCGCCTCAGGAACTTTCACCAGCAGGTTGTTCCTTATTCTCTGGGTCCATAAGAGATCAGAGGATGGAAACTCAAGATTTTTCTCCATCTAGACATAACCATGTGATTTCTATTAATTCAAGTCACTGGGTATGCTGACAAGACCCTGATAAATGGCTGGTTTACAAGATCAGAACATCTTGTGAAAGTTAAAAGAAGCATTGGTAAGTCTACATTTATAGATAAAAAAGAAAACAATCCAGGCATTTTCCAGACAGGTTTCCGTCATGTACTTTTCAGCCCAGAGACCCTTTAGAATACTTTAGCCTAATTTTTTTTTAAAATTTTTTTATTGTTTAAATTTAACAATGGTTATATTACATATTTTCATCATCAGATCAGTTTAGATTAATACATATAGGTATATAAGTTTGATCAAACAATTAAACATTAACCTTTCTAAATCCACATTTTTTTTTCTTTTTCCCCTTCTTTTCTTTGAAAGTTGACATATTGCATATTGTCCTCACAATCATTCTACAGAGTACAGTGTGTGGGCATGACACACCTCCCTATTGATGTTGCATAGAAAAAAGAAAAAAAAAAAAAAAAAAAA
>PVJA010011826.1:0-53652 GCA_004027025.1 Myocastor coypus
CAGCAAACTACAATGGCCTAGCCTGCTCTGGGCAGTTTGCCTGTCCACGCCGCACACTTCCTGTCCAGCGTCACGTCCCTTGGTGGCACGTACAGACAGTGCACATCTGCGCTCAGACAGAAGCTGCTGCCACACCCTCTAGACCCCTCTCCGCCCCAGCTTAACATTTTGACTGGATTGACATTTTCCCATAAACTTTTTTTTTTATCAGTGTCAGAATTCAGATGCATATGGTTTTGCCATATTAAAAGGTTTGTGAGCATGGAATCTCTTTTGATAGTATTAAGGAAAAAAATGAGAATTTTAATGGTAACTACAAACATTTGGGAAATAACTTTTTCATTTTCTGTATTTAAGCACACATGCACATACACAGAGAAATGCCTTTGATCCAAATGAGAGGGCTGAAGTCTCTCAGCAAGCAGTGATCCAACTTTTGTATTCCACGAACTAAAACATACAT
Organism: Myocastor coypus; assembly: GCA_004027025.1. Taxonomy (NCBI): domain Eukaryota; kingdom Metazoa; phylum Chordata; class Mammalia; order Rodentia; family Myocastoridae; genus Myocastor; species Myocastor coypus. The sequence continues at coordinate 464 of PVJA010011826.1, forward strand.
CAACAGAATACTTAAAATTTTTGCATTCAGGGTAAGAAAAGCCTATGAAGACGTTTAACTCACTGCAGTGGTGTATCTCATGAGCAAAGTTTGCCTGTTTCTCTTTTTAAAGCAAGCAAAGCAGATCCAAAGTCAAACCTCACACATGGGTTATTTTCCTATCTATTTATCAACAGAAAGTGTGTTTGTTGGCATAGCTGAGTCCTGGGAAGCCTATGCCTCACAGTGTAACAGGATTTGGAAACCCAAAGAGACACTGCGCCCGCCTTGTCCTTCCAGAGTTAGGAAAGATTAATTGAGAGTCTGCCCTTAACTTAGCACTTCTGTCCAGCTAGAGTCCGTCTTCACCTTTCTTTGCTCCTCTGAGCCGTCGTTCAGCACCTGGCAGGCGCTGCTTCAGGACCTCCAATGCACGGTGCGCATCCTCACCTGCCCTGGCTGTTTCCAGAGGTCTAGCTCGCAGCGTGACACAGGCCAGCCACCCTCCCTGCTGCAGCCCGCTGGCCTTCGCCAAGCTTTGTGGCCCAGCATCACAGCTCTGGACCCAGCCTGGGAGCTGGAGTCCTCCTCAGCTCCTGCTCTGCGCTCAGCCAGGGCCCGGCTTCTGCAGTCCCCTCGGCCTGCCCCTCCCCAGCACACCCCACCCAGCTGGCACCTCCTTCCTGGTTCTACAGCTGCCCTGGTCCCAGTTCTCACAGCCAGCCGCTGCACATAACCTTTCTCTTGATCTCCAGTGCCGTCTCATCTGAGTTCGCCAGCTTGGGGACAATGGCTCCTTGCCCTAGGCCCCTTCTGAGCCTTGCACTTATCACTGTGCACCCAGGACCCTCAGAGATGGGTGTAATGAGTACTCTTGCTTCTGTGGACAGGAGGCCTCTTCTGCACACACACACACACACACACACACACACACACACCCCTCCAGTACTGCACAGAGCAGCATTTGGAGCCACGTGGCCTACACTGCCTGTGTGACTCCCACAAGTTACACCATACTGGCCCTCTTTAAAACCCCACCAACAACCCGTGGTGTAAAAGTGTATTCCCAGGGCTCCCCCGTCTTCCCCAGCGGCTCATTTCCCAGCCCCACTGCCTGCTGCACGCTCTGCCCCTGCTCGGGTCAGACTCGGGTTAGGCAGTGGACGCTGCTGTTCCCGGCAACCTAGGGCCAGGTGCATGACTAGACCCCCCCCATCCATGTCCCTGGGCAGCCCCGTGCCACCGCCTTTGTAGAGCTGCCCCAGCTTTCCCGTAAACATCCAGCTGCACTCTTCACTGTCTTCTTTCCTTTGCAGTCTTGCAAGACTCGTCCACATGCTTCAGTGCCCCCCGCCACCCACACACACACTGGACGGCGCATACCTGCAGCTAAATGACCGCTTCCTACATCTCAACCCCACAGGTCCAAATGCAATGCCCGGCGCTGAGCAGGTGAAGGAAGCAGACGTTAGAAGCTGCATGTGCAGTGTATTATGCTAGACTGGCAAGCTGGCCTTAGAAACAGAAAATCCATGTCCTGTGCACTGGGACCTGTAGTGTGGCCTGATGTGCAAAGGGAATGAACTCAGATAACAGTGAATTAAACTCCCAAGATGCAAGCCTTAAAGGTATCTACAGAGGCAGGATTTACTAGCACATGGATCATGGGGAAATCTTTAAGAATATAGGTCACCTGCATCATTGTATTTCTATATAGAGACAAAACTTTTAAGTGCTTTTCTTATATATTTCATATTTTTCTTATAGAAATAATAAACCTATGATTTTATATCATAAAACATGCATGGCAGCTAATACATGCACTATAAATATTATTTCTGTTATTTACTTTTATTGCTCATATTTAAAAATAATAGCCCATACCAAAGTTTTACTTCTTCTTACTAGAATGTTGTTTTAAGTGATAATGCAGAAAGGCAACATTTTTCATTTAGTTTTATTAAATTTCTTTGGCCGCTGCTCTTTTTCAAACATTTTCTTCTTTGCAACCTCCCTCGCTCTCACTAGGGAATTCCAGTACGCAAACCAAGTCGCCGTAGACTTTGAATCCTTCCCCAGCTAGAGACCTTAACTTTGGCAACTTTGAAAACTTGACAGAAACATGTTTTCATTCACGTAGACTCAGCGGGGACGCCTCTGAGTGAGGGTGGGGCAAGCATCTAGGAGCAGGGCCCCGGCAGCTCATGGAGCATGGGGACTGTCACATGCGTGGACTGCTGGGCTGGCACTGCTGCTGGCTCCCTGAGAGGCAGCTTCAGGCTATGGCACCCAGCCTGCTAAGACCCAATGGCCAGCCGGTCAGCCAGCCGGGGTGGTTTACTCCTCTGAAATATCTGTGTCAGCTCACATTTATGAAGAGCGTGTTCTCTCCTTATGGAGACACTGGGGAGGAGAAAGATGAATACAGGATCTTTCTCAAAAGGTCCATGGTCCTGTGAGTATGAGACTCACGACCCTGTGTGTCAGTTCTGTGAGGGCGCCTGCCCTGGCAGGGATGGCTTGGGGCTGACTCACTCTGAGAGCGGCCAAGAGCATGAGCGCAGAGCTGCAGGACACTGCTCAGGGGAAGCAGCGTGGCCGAAGCCCTGCGCAGGGAGCGTCTGTGCCTCCAGGGCGAGGGACCCTGCTGTCACAGGCTTCTCTGAGGGCTGACGAGAATTACCTGGAATCCGTCCCTTAAATCCGGTCCTGTCTACAAATTGACAAGCCAATTGTCAGGGCATGGTCCCCCTAGAGAGCCACTGTACGCCACCCCCACCCTTCCTTCACATAAGACAAGTTATTTTCATCGTCCACTTCCTAAAATTGAAGGAGAGAAAAAAAAAAAAAATGGCCTACATTTTTCCTCACTGGCAAGTTCACCAAGAAAGTAACTGAACATTTTGAATCTGAAAACTATTGTTATTCAGCTACTAGTCTATTTTTGGAGCATTTATTCAAACTGAACAGAAGCCCAGGTACCTCATAAAATATTGGGGAAAGAAATTTTCAGCCATAAAACATTGAAAAGGTCTGTATTTCTACAAATCCAACATCGACAGTGAAGCGTCTAGAGTCTCAGACACTAAGTAATGAACTTTGAACTCAGTCCCTGATGTCTAATGAATGCAGTAGCACGTATAGGGAGTTCAAGTGTGCGTTATAATCAGATGGTTAAGGGAAAGGTGATTTTATATCATTTTAAAGTTCAGGGAATAATGGCTTAATGAACCAGCTATTACCTCTCCCCTAGGGAAGTGTATTTTTGCATGCCATTTTTAACACTGCAACTGTCTGTGAATTGCCGTAATATTGTGCATCTTCGGGACCCATTATAGGCTGTCACTCACTGGCCAGCTCATCTGCTGACTGCTTCTTCATTGGGAACAAATCATTAGCTTTAAAAGAAAGAAAGGAGAAAAGGTTTGGAAGGAAAAAAAAAAAGCAGAGTTAGATTTATTCAATCCTAAAGTCTCATTAAAAGTGTGCCCAGTGAGGCATGGCGCTCACACCTGTAACCTCAGCACCCGGAGGCTGCGCCTGGAGGATCGCCAGCTATGCACTAGCTTGAGCACCCTAGTCACCCTGTCTCAGAACTTAAAGGGGGCCAGGGGAAGGCGCTCAGTACAAAGCGCCCCAGTGGTTCAGCCCCCCACTGAGGGAAAAGAGAAGGGAGATGGAGATTTAAAAGGATACCATAATGTCATCCTCTCAGAAAGTTCTCAAATGTAAATCCAAACACTTAGTTGGGCTACTAAGAAAAGTGAAATCCTTCCCTGAAGGATGGGGGTAGTGGGGTAATGGGTGACAGCTGCTGAAAAAGACAAGCGTTATATTTGTAAGAGCTACTGTGAAGTGAGACGGCTATGCAGAAGCCAGTGGCTTCTCTAGTTAGGAAGAGAGAGATGATTTCTCTGTGCAGGTGAGAATTGAGCTGAACGTGAAGTAGAAGCACTCGGGTGTGTGCAGCGCTAGAGAAAAGAGCAGACGCAGGCCCTATGCGGAAGCACCTCGGCAGGGCTGAGGGACAGACGGACAGACAGGCGCTGACAGGTCCACCTGGAAGGCACAGGAGAGGGGAGCTGGGCAAGCTGGGGTTGCCAGGTCCATAAGGCTTCTACTCCCCTTGTGCCTTGGGCTACCCAGGCCCCGGGTGGTGGCCTGTGACTGATATTTTATGCATTTATGTGTCACCAACAAAGGAGTAGCATGGAGTTACATAGCCTTAAGTTCTGTCAGAACATGGACAAGAACAGCAGGGTTCACAGAGCTTGAGTTTTTATTTTATTCCAACTGGAAGAGGGAAGCACTGAGGGACTTAAAATGTGGGAACGTTGTGAGCTGATGTATGCTTTCGGAGGCAGCGCTGTTACCACTGTGTGGATGGTCCCTCCCAGGGGAAGGAGGCCGCACATGGAGGATCTACCCGGGCCCCTCTTGATGCACTGGCTGCCCTTCCACCCCAGGAAGCTGGCCATGCAGCTCTAGGTGCCCCAGGGAGCTGGCGGATAGGACAGCTTCGGTCAGCTCCCACGGCCTCTGCTTTCCAGTTGTGCTCACCAATGGGGCCTCGAGCAGCACCCCAAGAGTACCCAGAGCTCTGTCCACATGATCACACGGTCCACTCCATCAGGAGCTAAGTGCAAGACTAGAATTCAGTGCTGTAAGCCATCAGAGTTTCCATAACAGAATAGCCTCGGCTGAGTAGCTTAGGGACCCCAGAAATGTGTTTCTCCTACTTCCACAGGTTGGGCCGCCCGAGGTCAAGATGCTTGTGCATTCACTGTCTGGGGAGGGCCCCCTTCCTGGTTCATAGAGAGCACGTTCGAGCTGTGCTCTCGTAGTGTGAGAGCGTGAGCCGGCTCTCTGAGGTCTTTTTTATTGTAAGAGATTAATCTTTCCCAGAAACGATCTAATAGGTTCCCCCAAAGGCCGCCCTCACCACAACCACTTCCTAATGTCATTATTTGGGAAGTGAGGACTTGATATCACATGAATGGTGACAGGTCGGATGTCACAGACATTCAGATGACAACACTGGGAAATGAGGGTGCTGGGCAGTAGTCTAGGTGAGAGATGACAGTATTCTGGCTTATTGTTTATTTCAGAAGGATGGTCCCTTTGTTTGGGAGGCAAATTGAACATTTGCACAAGAACTGAGTTCTAAGGGACAGGGTGTACAAAGCTGGAAACTCCAGGACACTGCCTCAGTGTTCATCCTAAAGGCAGTGCCAGCGAACAGCTGAGGAGGGTGAAGGAAAGAGCAGGGGGTGAGGCTGGCGGGGGCTGTGCCGAGATTTCCATTTCAGAAGCGTTTACGGTGAAAGGCCGACCTACACTCTAAGGAGACATAACACAGAAGCCAAAGCTTAAGATTAACCTTTTCTGTCACCATAAAGTTATTTCTTTAGGATAATTGTGGCTTCCAAAAATTATGTTAAATTCATGGAAAAATTTCAGTAATTCATGGAATGGAAACTGTTGTGGAGAACACAGTCCCTGTTTGGCCAGCCCTGAGGAGTCGGTAATCCACACGGCTGGTTGTCTAGTTATGAAAGAATTCTGAAGCCAGAACAATAGAAGGCCGTAACTTACATGATTTCATAACATAGTTGATTGATTGTTAGAAGGAAGAATTTAACAAAGGTAACAGAAATTTGAACCTCAGAAGTCATACAAAAGGCTGTAAAGCCTTAGTTATCCACAGTTACAGGAAGGTTTTTTATGATTAAGTGAAATGCTTAGCCACTAATTTAAACATCTCCCAAGTCCTAACTTTAAAGCAATGCTACAAATATTTGTCCAAGACTTACACTGCCAGCAGGCGCTGCGCTCAGCAATGTGGGTCCCCAATGAATTAAAGTGAGGTTCTCGAATATTTTATTGAATTGCACCTACATAAGCTAAAATAAAAGCGTGTTTCTCTAACACTGGCTCCAACGAGTCACTCAAGTGAGTCACAGAGAAGCCAGGGCCTGAGGCTAGCCAGTGCTCTTCCTTATCCAGGGCAGAGACCCCAGAGAAGCCCTGGGAAGTGGCTGTTTGGGTCTGACGGGCCACGCATGTCCTGCAAACTGCCGCGCGTCCAGGCTGCAGGTGCCACTCAGGATCCATGTTAGAGTCAGCTGGGCAACTCAGAGATCAAAGACCTAAAGGAGAGCAAGCTTTAGGGTCAGCAGTGGAAATGCACTGTTATAAAACACTGGTGCCTAGCCTAGATTCTAGGAAGGCCATCTGTGATGGCCCTAAGGAGGGGAGGCTGAGATCTGCTCGGCAGAGCGCCGCCCTCCGGCAGGCGAGCCACGGCTGTCAGTGGCCCCAGCCCTGGCCCTGGGCATGCATGTACCAGCCGGAGGCCTCCTACTGGTTCTGTGAGCAGAGACCTGCCACAACCACGAAGAGAGACTGCACTCCGGTTGCTCCCGCCGTTCCCAGGAGCTGGCTTGCAGCAGGAGCTGGGTGGGTGGGGCACTGAGCAGAGGCCGACCGGTTCCAGCCCGAGCGGCCTCCTGTGAGGAGATCCTTCTCTCTGAACCTCAGCACCTTTTCTGTAACGTGGGAATGAGGTCTACTCCACAGGACGGCTTTACGATGTTTGTAAGCTTTCCGTTTAGGTAGTTGACCCTAGCAATAAGAAAATCCACCTTTTTCCCTTATTAGATTCAGTAAGGTTATTTTTATTGTGAACTTTTAAAATTCTTTTTCTTTTCCTTTCCCTTTTTTTTTTTTTTTTTTTTTTTTTTTTTTTTTTTTTTTTTTTTTTTTTTTTTTTTTTTTTTTTTTTTTTTTTTTTTTTTTTTTTTTTTTTTTTTTTTTTTTTTTTTTTTTTTTTTTTTTTTTTTTTTTTTTTTTTTTTTCTACTGGCTCAGTCCACTCCCAGGGCAGGACCAGCAGAGCATGTGGTGCCAGGGATTGAACCGTCATCCTCTGCACCTCCCTAAGTTTGCCTAAGCAGGCACTTCAGACCCCTGAGCTGTCATGCCAGCCCACCCTTTTAACATTCTGAATGCATAAAGGGGTTGTGCACCACACCTAGATCATCTGAAAGTCTCTAGGCTCGTGAGCCCACGTTGCTAGCTTTTCCAATGTCGTTCTTCAGTACTTCTGTGACCTGCAGCCCTTCATAAATGCAAGTAAGTGGTGCACAGCTGCCACCGGGCATGAAGGGGCTCTCAGGGCCCTGCATTCTCCTCTCCACGTTAGTTTTAACATCACCAGGAGTGGTAGAAGATCGCTACTTTGGAAAGATGTTTCTCAGCTTTAGCCGCACAAGAGTTATTTGTGCAGTGAATGGATGCTCCTTGCGATAGTAACCTTAGGTCAGGCGCACGAGCTGGAGCACCGCACCACTTCCCTTGTGTGAGAAACCCAAAGGGTGAAGGAGGAGCAGAGGACATGAATGGGGAAGAGGGGAGATCACGTACAAGGAGAGGAGTTAGGGGAAGGGAGAAAAGAAGGAAGCAGAAATGGAAGCCATGCCTTTGTAAGTGGGGAGGGGAAAGAGGTCGGACAGAGAGAAAGAAAGGAGGAATAATTGCGCTATATCATGTACAGATACAAATTCTCTACGATGAAATCAATGTATATGACAAACATGTACCGATCAAGTTTATTTTATTTTATTTTATTTTATTTTTCTTGTTTCAGAACCTTTGTTTATTCACTCCTTTTTATGGCCGGCTCAGCCCGCTCCAGGGCAGGGCTGGTGCAGCATGTGGTGCCCGGGATGGAACCGCGGTCCCTAAAGCTGCCCAAGCTTTCCCAAGCAGGCGCTTTAGACCACTGAGCCATCCCGCCGGTCCCCTGTACTGATCAAGTTTAAAAACAAGAAATAAAAATAAAATTCCCCAGGCACTATTGGGATCTCTGCAGGGTTGAGGCTACTGAGTAAGAGTAACATCCGGGACACAGGAGTATTATCACTGTGACCTTCTCATTTCTGGGACAAAATATCTGATGCCCAAAGTTAAAGGAGGACAGCTTTATTCTGACCAGTTTGCAGAGGTTTCAGTCCATAGTGAGCTGGCTCCATGGCAGAGGGTCACTGTAGAGGAGAAACAGTCCCTGGCAGGGCAAGCAGGAGCAGTAGGATAGGAGAGTGAGGGAAGGAGCAGGAGGAGGAGGTCTGCACCTGCCTCAGGCCACGCCCACAGCAACCCGCCTCTTCCCACCGGGCCTCACTTCCCAGCATCACGCCCAACCATAAGCCCCTCAGCGACCTAATCCAGTGTCATGTGCCCATGGCCCACCCATCCCAAAAACCCCACCTATGCATGCATGACAGTGCCCTAGGACGCCATTTTCACCACGCTATCCTGCATTGTGGGCAAAACTCCCTGCTGCAATTCTCGGCCCAGATGGCAAGCACCCCAGCTGGTGCTGAGAGGAACCCCACGGCAGCAGGAGCCGCCCCCGATAGTCCGTGCTCAGGCTTCAGAAACCCAGGCCCAGTTTCTCAAAAAGCTCCAGGGAAACAGGGGTATATTCCTGAAGAGAGTAGGCTAGCTGCAGCAGACAGTCGTGGAACACCGATGTCGTAGCCAGGGTGGCGTCCGACCGCGCGGTGGACACTCGCTAGACCATGGCTTGAGCAGGATGTGAAAGCGGCTCTCCTGTAAATAACACAGCCCAGGCAGGTGACAGCGCTTCACAATCAGGAAAGCAGGCAGCGTTTAGCCTTTTGCCATACACAGTCCACAAAGGAAGCTGCAGTTTCCAGCATGTGCTTTCCAGCCAGTGAAGAGGAAAGAAAGCGCACACAGCCCGGCTGTTCCGTGTCCAGTCAGCAAGGGTTCAGTCCAGTGGCACTAACTACCCCCAAGGGAGGTTGCCAATGACATTCTGTGCTGGGAAGTCCTTCGCCCAGCTGAAATCTGGGGGTTCATCTTGCCTGAGGAGATGAATACTTGGGAAGGCCCAGGGGTTGTGTCTCAGGGGACTTTGCTTCCTCTGGCTCAGTTGGATTAAAACTAAATTGCATGTGAACTGTGTTTTTATTGAGGCCCCTCGGGAAGCAAGTGACACGAGGAGGCTATTTCTCCAGTAGCTTAAATGCCAGCGGCTCTGGCTCCCCTTTTCCTACTATGTCGCCACCCCAGCAGGAAGAGTATTTCAAAGGAGTTTGTCGAAAAAGCAGGCCCTCGATCTAACACTGCCCAGCGCGGTGGGGTGAGAGCCCGCACTGGAGAGAGAGGCCGGCTCCTCCCGCAGAGCTGTCTCTTCGGGCTGATTCTGGTGGCTGCCGCTCATTCCTGTTCACTCGGGAAGGAGCAGAGATCGTTTTCCCTGGGTCATAAATACGCTGAGCGCTGTGTTATACTAACCTGTTAAACCAGTTGTCTTGAGCGACTACAAATCACGGCTCAGGAGCAATTTTCTAAGATTCCAAGGCCCTGGAAGTTCCCGAAGGCTCAAGTTGGATACCTGGACTAAGACTGCAGGGTATGCAGATTTTGCTGGGAAGTTTATTGCAAAGAGGGGACAAAATACTCTGGCCTGCTTCCTGGCTTCTTTCCTTTTTCCTTGTTTCAAGTGTTCTCAGCCGAGGCCAAGGTGAAAATCGGAGGTCAGACCCTCCCTCTTCGGGTGCCAAGTCACCGTCTCTCCTTCCTTCCAGTGCTCCAGGACCTGCGGAGGAGGTGTGCAGACGCGTGAGGTCCTCTGCAAGCAGCGCATGGCCGATGGCAGCTTTCTGGAGCTTCCTGATGCCATCTGCTCTGCCGCCAAGCCAGCCACCCAGCAGGAGTGTAAGGAGGGAGACTGCCCCAGCGAGTGGCTCCTCTCGGACTGGACAGAGGTGTGTATGACCATGAGGAAGGGGCCTCAGGTGTGCCTAGGAAATAAAAGCTCCAAGCACATACCTAGGAGAGGCAGCGGGAGAGCAAAACGATTCCAACATGGAGCGGTGGTTTTGTGCCACGTAAACCTAGCATGGAAGGGAACAGGTGCTGGGCAGCCAGCCCGTGCCCCGCGGTTGGTCCTGATCATACACAGGCTCCTCCCAGATCCAAACCCGGACGCGAGACTTGTCTCCCTCTGCCTAGCTCTGCCCCCTTCCCCGGCCTCCTGGCACCTCCTCCTCCCAGATGTTTCCAGTCTTCGCTCAGTAAGGATAAGGCTGCTGTAGTTCTCCTCTTCCAAGTTCCTGGACAATAAAGCACATGATTTATTAGTGAAAGAAGGCAAGGAAATTCCGCCTCTTACTGTGAGCTTCCTGCCTGTAGAACTCCAAGAGCTTCCCGGCAGGAGAACTTCACGCCCCGTGCTGCCCTGCCTTAGGAGAAGTGCCAGCCTCTGTGCGCTCTACCCCTGACTTCACCTCATGAGCCAGGGACAGGCCTGCAGGGACCCTGTCCTTCTGAATAGCTCCTGCTCTCATACTACCATGAGTGAGTCCATTTGTGGCCAGCTTTCGCTCGTGGATTTTCAGTGGTGATGATTCTTTTCAGAGGCCTTTGGTCCCCTGGGCTCTGTCACCTTGCACGCCTGCCATAGGGAGGTCCACAGATCGTCACCTCACTAGCAGCTTGAGCCAAGTGCCTGGTCACTAGGCCTGAGGTGAAAACTCTGAGTCGAAACTGAAAGCTGGGACTCCCCTTTATTGTGTGCAAGCATCCGAGTTGGCCGTCCTGAGCCCGTGGCCTCTGTCTGATCACACGCGTCTCTTAGCACAGGACGCTGCTCCTCGAAGCACACCACAGAGATGCTGTGATCTTTGAGATGCCAGCTTGGTCCCCACAATCTCTTCCTCAGCTATGTCACTGAAAGGGACCTCAGCCTTCTTGCCCTGTGTATTACCAACCTGTAGAGTCCATCCACCAGGCCCATGGTGGGCGTTACAGTTGAGAGTGAATCTATGCTCCTGCCGTGTTTATGATTTGCCAGAACTAGCTCTTAGGGTACTTCACTTGGGACTCCGCACCACAGAGGGCGAAAGATTCTATCTTGGTCTTGTAGAAACGATTTTATTTCACCAGGACAAAGGTTTAGAAAGAATGGAAAATGGGCACAGGCACATCCCAGGGTCTGTGCACGTGTGTGCGTGGGGATGCTAGCTCTCCATGGTGATCTTCCTTGGAACAGGACACAATACATGAAAAAAATCATTTAAAAAAGAGCAGTTACAGAAAGACTCAGAGATGTGCTCACCAGGCGGCGGGGTTGTCACCTTCCTGGTGAAGTGCCGTAAGCAGGGTTGCTCTCCTAAGCCATCCAAGGATGCCCCACGGAGGACAGGGCTGAGAACGGGACAATTCTATATTATAATTATCTTCCCATTGCCCCAGGGATTGTGGACTTTGGAAGATAGGGAATACAGGAAATTCAGAAAACCTTCTTTCCTCTCTATGCATTTGAAAGCAGAACCCTTGGAATCTGACTAAGGGACAAAGCATTGGCTGAGGTCCCTGTGGGTAAAATAGGCCTTTGGGATGAATCGCACTTGGCTAAGAGTTCAAGCTCAGGGACAGATAAACCCAGCTTCGAAGCTCAGGTCTGACACTTCCCAGCTCTGTGTGCTTGGGCCATCTCACCTTCCTGGGCCTTGGTTTGTTCTCTGTGATGTGGAGACGCAAGATGTGCTGTCCGCATGCGCGCAAGAGGCTCTAAGTGAATGCGAAGGCCTTCGTGGCTGGCGGAGCTTAGTCATGACTCCATCCGGGAGCACTGTCGGCAGGAGATGCAGTTAAGGGAAGCCCTCGCTTTCACTGGCTGAGCTCGGAGCCACCTCCGAGGTTTCCCTCGGGCTTTGCTGATATTCCCAGGGCAAGACAGTTCCAATTCCCTTTGGGGAGCTGGTGTAGTTAGCCCTTATGCAAAGAGTCCAAGTAAGTTCGGAGCTCCCTGGGCTGGCTGTCGAGTGGAAATTCCAGACACTGGGGAGGGGCGTGAGCGGCGAGGCTCTGAGACCGACCCAAGCTGGTGCCATGAAGGAGCACTCCTTGTATGCTTATAGAGACCCCACATTTGTCCTGTCACCCTAAGAGCTGCTGCCTTGAGCCTTGGGCTGGAATAAGACATGCGTTCCATGTACCAGTGAGACTCCTTCTGATGCAGAGAGGACCTGGATGATCTACAAGTGTCCTCATGTTCAGTTATCTGGGCCTGATCTCATGATGACCCATGGTGGCCTAACCCCTCAGAGACAAAATTAAACAGAAGTTTTAGACCTTTCTTCTCTCTCTCTCTCTCTCTCTCTCTCTCTCATTTTTGTATTTGGTACAGAATCTCACTACACAGCTTGGAAGAGGACAGCGGTCCTCCAGCTTTGAGCCTCCCCAGTACTGGACTCGGTTGCCAGCTCAGCACTCCCAGGAGTGGGACAGGCATGGCATGTGAGGCCAGGGATTAAGCCCTGGTTCTTGTGCTTGCCAAAGCAGGTTCTTAGTCCTCTGAGCTATAAGATTACATACAGATTTTATTTTGAAACGAAGAAAGGTGGTCTCTCAAAAGACCATCTTTCTTTTCTTTAAAAGAAACCTTTCAATCTCCTGAGTTAACCAGCAAATATATTAAATCATGTTTTTAACAGAAGTTCTCTTAAAAAAAAAAAAAAAAAAAAAGGATAAACTAAAGTTGCAGTAGTTAAATTTAGAGGTAGGAGGAACTTAAAAGATCCTGTAGTCTAATTGCTTTCTTTTAAAATTAATGCCTCAGAATTCTGGTTGGTTGAAATGTTTCTGTGAAGTCGAAACCCTAAAACAGCCAGCGAGAGCCCTTTGGCTAGTGAGTGGTGGCGTCCAGCTATCCAATGGGCGTCCACCCAAGAAATGGCCCTGAGTGGTTGGGAGGCCGAGTCTGGGAGCCCCCGGCACAGCTGAGCGTCCCTGTCTCAGAGAGATGAAAATTAAAGCTAGGTGCAAATGGAATCTAGCACTAAAGTAATAGATTTTACCGAAGTCATAGCAATCTTTTGACTTACAAGCTATTTTTCTCCTTTTCTCATTGGCACCACTCAAATGATTACCCTTTTAAACATTCAGGCTCCTTACCGCATTCCACTTGAGCTTGGATTCGGTGCGCTGGTCACAGTAAAATAAGTCCAGGGCAGGACATGGAGCCCAGAGTCATCAGATTGCAAGGCCAATGGGCTTGGCTCTCAGCCTGCCTTTGGCCTCTGGGCTGTCTTAGGATGGCACACATCCTTTATATGTAGCATTTCTGCATACGCACACGTGTGAACTGGAGAAGATGAGGTGATTTCTTGTCACTTTTCAAGTTAGCGTGGCCCATGGCCCATGGCCCATGGCCCTGGCCCTGGCTCAGCCACCCTCACGTCAGGCCTGGGCATGCCGCAGCTCCTTCCCTGGGGCTCCTGCCTCCGGCGCTCATGCACAGAGTGGCCGGGATCTCCGTCGCCAACACCTCTTTTGTCCTGTTGCTCCCCTCCTCAGTAGGGAGCATTGCGCAGTAGACCAACTATAACGCTTCCATCTGAAAACTAAAAGTCTGCAAAGTCCAGGCATAGACTTTCCCTTGAGCTCCGGAACGTTCCCAACCTGGCCCATCTGTCCAATCAAGGTGGCCCTGGTGTACACCAGGCCTGCTTGGACATCCCGGATGAAGTCTGTGCCTTCGTTTGGGGCACTTTCAGGGCTTTGCTGCTGTTTCACTCCTACCCAAACTGCAGCCGACTTCAAAACCTAGCCTAGGAACTCCCTCGTGTGCCGTAAGTTTTCCAGAATTGTTACCATGCACTTTATAGAATTTCTTACTGAATTCTTTACTATTTAATTCTATAGACAGTTCTATTTGGGTATAATTTGTATATCATAAAGTTTGATTGAGCATAAAATTTTTAAGGTTTATCCACACTGTTGCAGCATTTTGTTAAATTTTTACATTTACTAGTGCGTGTCCATAGCACAAGATGACACCATTCCTGAGGAGAGCTGGTGCACACTCTGGTTCTTTTTTCTTCCCCTTCTTCCTTCTTTTTCTCTTCCCTCCCCTTTTTCTCCTTCTCTGGGTCCCTTTCCCTTTTAAAAATATTTTTATCGGTGGCTGTCTGTGATAAATAATGACTGCACCCCTAGTGAGGACTTGGAACGGGTGCAGGGCATAGCCTGTCTCTCTCTTCACTCCCTTCCACCCCCTCTCCTCTCCTTGCATTTCCAGATCTCCTTCCCATACTAAAAAGACCTGGCTGGCTCTTTCCTATCATCTAGCCTTGGTTTTGTTCTTTATTTATATTTTGGGTTTCTCATGTAAGCCATAATATACAATATTTAAACTTGTTTATCTGCTTTATTTCACGTACCATTACGGCCTCAGGGTGCATCCATTTTTCTGTGAAGGGCTCAAGTTTGTCTCTTTATTGCTCTACACCGTTGTGTGCAAATGCCACAAGCTCTGCCCATCTGCTGACAGACATATAGACCATCCCCAAGACACAGGAAGTGTGAGTTGCACTGCTGGGATCACGGGTATGTGTGTAACGCCGTGCTGTGACACCATCAACTCCTCCAGGAAGATTCCTAGCAGGAGGCTTCCTGGGTCAAGTGGAGTTTCTTGTTTTAGCTTTTTGAGGAATCTTTATACAATAACATTGCAGAGTTCCTCTTTCCCTGAATCTTCATCAGCATTTGTATTATCTGATTTCTGGGTGACAGACTTTCTGTAGTAAGATGGACTCTCCACATCACTTTAATTTGCATTTCTTTAACGGTCAAAGATGTTGAGCATCTTTTCATATATTTGTTAGCCATTTATATTTCCTCTGCCAAGAAGAATATAACCATATTATTCCTATCATTCCTTCAATTTGATTTGGTCTTTTATTTGAGGGTGGATCTGATTTGCTTTTGCTTTTGTTTAGTTCTTTATATATTCTAAATATTAATCCTGCTTGCAGTGTAGCTGGCAAAAATTACCTTCTGCAAAAAAAAAAAAAAAAAAAAAAAATGTTCATAAAGGGCCAGCCAAATAGCTCAGTGGATTAAAGTGCCTGCAAGCAGGGGCCGGGGCCAGGGCTTTGATCCTGGGCCTGCCATGCCGGCCTCACCCCTGGGGTGTGCTGAGAGGGTAATTGAGACGGGGTGTGGCGGTGCATGCCTGTAACCCCAGCTCCTGGGAGGCTGTAAACAGGCAGATCACTACGAGTCCGATCTAGTGGAGAGACCCTGAACACCCTGTAGACTCTTCCCTAAAGTTAAAAAAAAAAACCTTCTGTGGACTGTCTCTACTCGCTCACTCTTTCTGTTTTTGCTTGCAGAAGCTTTTCATCGGACATGACCCTGTGGTGGTCCTTGTGTGTCTTGTGCATTTGGAGTTCTGCCCGCAAAGCCCTTGCTTATACCAGTGTCTAACAGTTTTGCCGGCTTTCTCTTCCAGCAGCTTGCTTGCGTCTAGTAGTGAGACCTTGGGCCTCCTTTGACTTTGGCTCAGCGCATGGTGAGAGGTGTGGATCCGGATTCTGTCTTCGCATGTGGACAGCCAGTTTCCTCAGCCTCCCTTGTCAGGGCCCATCTGTCCTCCAGTGTATGTTTCTGATCCTTTTTTTGAAACAGTATCAGTTGTGCCTGGAGTTGTTTCTCCACGTGTCTATATTTTTTTGGCCATTACCTTCCTGCTTTGTCACTATAGCTTTTTATTAAATCTTGAAGTCCAGAATATTACTGCTTCTTGCCTTGCCCCTGTTGCCCAGCGTGGCTTTTATTATTCGTGGTCTCTTCTGGTTCCATATGAACTGTGGGGTTGTTTTCTCTACTTCACTGTGGATTGCTACTGGTGTTCTATTGGAATTGAATTAAATTTATATAATTTAGTACAAATTAATTGTATTAAATTATAATATGAGTGTGTATGAGTTTTGGAACTATAGCCATTTTGCCTACGTTGGTTCTACCCATCCAGGAGCAGGCAATATCTCACCCAATTCTTATATCTTTGATCTCCCTTTTCCATGTACTATAGTATTCATTACAGAGGTCTTTTGCTTCCCTGGTTAAGATACATCCTAAATATTTAGGGGGTTTTTGTTGCTAGTGTGGAGTATGCCATCTGTCTAGTTCTTTCTCAATGGATTTTTTTTTGATAGGTGTACACAAACACTTTGAGTGTGTGTGTATGTATGTGTTGACTGTCTCTTGCTGCACTACTGAATTTGGTTATTCTAAGAGTCTGAGTCTTCTAGTATAATTTTTGAGCCTTCTCTGTAGAGAATAATATCATCTACAAATAATAATAATATTTGAATTCTTCCTATCACATCTGTGTGTCTTTTATTTGCCTTTGTTTGCCTGATTGTTCTGGTTGGTGTTTTGAACAGTACTGATGTTAGCAGACAGCTTTGTCTTGATACTGAGTTTATAAGGAAAGCTTTCAACTTCTCCCATATAGTTTGATATCAGTCATTGGTTTCATTATAAGTGGCTTTTATTAGATTGAGATAAGGTCCCTCTGTATTGTTTTCTCCAGGATTTTTTTCATGAATAAATGCTGGATTTGTCAAAGTCTCTTTCTTAATTGATTGAGATAAGCATATGACCTTTGTCCTTACATGTGCTGCTTCTGTTTGTGTCCCAGGTTGCATTTATCGGTTTGGGTATGTGAAACCATCCCTGTAGCCCCAGCATGAATCCTACTTGATGACGCTCTATGATCTTTGTGGTGATTTGCTTCATTCTGTTGGCCAGTATCATGTTGAGGGTTGTAGGATCAGGTTAATGTGAACTTACAAGAATAACTTTGAGAGTACTCTTTCCCTTTTGATTTAATTAAGGTATTTAAGGAGCATTGGCATTAGATCTTCCCTAACTTCTTACAGAATATGGTGAATTTATTAAGACCTGGGATTTTCTTCTTTGATTGGTTTGCCTTACTATGTTTCTAATTTCATTGCCTGATACTGGGTTGTTCAGAGTTTTTATGTCTTCGGGCTTCAGCTTCAGTGGCCATATGTAGCAAAGTATACATGTCTTCTGAAATCTCCATTCTATTAGAGTACAGGTTCTCATAATAGTTCCTAGTAATATTCTGGATTTTGGCAAATCTTGATTTTATCTTTTTCATTCCTAATTGTGTGGATGTGAGTCTCATTTTTAATCAAAAAGTACTCCAGTTACTTTCTCATTGCTGGCACAAAATGCCCAACACCCACAAGCCAAAAGAGACAAGGTTTACTTTAGCCCATAATTTGTAGAAGTTTCACTCCACAGTCAGCTGGCTCCAAGTGCAGGACGCCATGGCCGAGGGGCATGCAAGAAAGACACTGTCTACGGCAGAGGAGGCAGGAAGCAGGCAGTGACGCAGGGGCACGCCTTCCCCTTAAGACCTTGATGATGTGAGCCTGTTGATTGGCACCACTCCCCCAAGGTGGGCCTCCCCGTGGCCAACCCCGGTGATCCGCCCACCTTCCAGAGGTCCCACCTGCGAAGGCACAAAGTGTGGGGAACTTTTAGACACAAGCTATTGCTGGGTTTCTCTGTTTTGTTTACTCTTTCCAATAACCAGCTCTTTGACGCATTGATCTTTTTATTTCTTAGTCTTGACTTCATTGGTTTTTACTCTGAGTTTCATAATTTCCTTCCTTGCACTGCTCTGGATTTGCACGGAGCTTCTTGCCGGCCTCCGAGGACCTTCAGGCACACTGTCATGTCCCGCGTTCCGGCTCCCTCTGTTCTCCAGATGTGGTCCTGATGTGCTGCTAGGAACTTCCTTCTTAGGGCTGCTTTTATTATATACCTAGGCTCTGGCATGGTGCACGAGTACCCTCATTTCATTCTAGGAGCTGTCTGATTTCTTCCTTGATTTCCTCTATAGCCCATTGAATATTCAAAAGGGTATTCACTTAATTTCCACGTGTTTCCATAATGGGGGGTCTTTTGCCGTTGATTTCCAGTTTCTTCGCACGATGACCTGATGTCATGCCTGGGGTACTTTGATGACTTGCATTTACTTCAGCATGCTTTACTGGCCAGTACGTGATCTAGCTTGGAGGAAGTCTGCTACAGAGAAATGTGTGCGCTGTTGTTCTGAGATCTGTCTATCTCTATAGATGCCTATTAAGTCCATTTGTCTGAATGTTTGGCTCCACTCTAGTATTTTGTTGTTACTGTTGCTGTTGTTCTGTTTTGTCTAGTTGAACTATTTGTAGCAGTTGGGCATCGAGTTCCCCCATTACAGTCGCACTGGTTTTCCCTGACTTTTCATGTTGAGTTTGTTTTATAAAGTTGGCCATGCTGGGGCTTGGGGCATGTACGTTTATAGTTCTCTCTTTTTGTGGTATTGTTCCCTTCATACTTAGTGATCTTTGCCCCTTCTGATCAGTTTTGGCTTAAAATTCACTTTATTTGCCATTTAAAATATCTGCTCTTGGATTGTTCTTGGTCCCTATTGGCTGAGATATGGTTTTCTATCCTTTGATTTATAATCCGTGTATTTCCTTTTGGATTAAATGTGTTTCTTTGATACTGCGCATTATTGAGGGTTGTTTCCTGATCCACTCTGCCAGTCTGTGCCTTTTGGCTGGGGAAGTGCAGCTATTCACATTGGCAGCTGCTACGGAAAGGCATCCCTGGTCACCGCCACGCACTGCTTTCCTTCTGCTGACCCCGACCCCTCTCTGCTATACTGTTCCCCCCGCCTGCTATATTCAGTTAGATTTTTTGGCATTGTTGGCTTATTGTCTCTTTGTAAAATGGCCTTAAAATTCCTGCAGTAGTGGTCTGCTGTTTGTGAGCTTCTTGAGATGGCCTTGGTCCTGGAAATACCTTCTTTCCCTGTCAATTTTAAAGTTTTGTCAGGTTCACCAACCCAGTGGGCTGCTTCGCTAGGGCTTCAAGCACTTTGCTCCCACCTCTCCTGGACTTTAAAGTCCGTGCTGAGAGTTCTGCTATGCACTTCTTCCAGGACAGCCTTTAGGAGTGATTCACTGCTTTTCTCTAATAGGCTTCAGGATTCTGTCCCTGCTCTGGACTTCTGCAATTCTGATTAAGATGTGCCATGGAAAGATTCCCTTCTGACCATGGCTACTGGGGGTTCTGCATGCCCCATTTATGTGTATACTTCTTTCCCAATATTTAGAAGATTTTCTGCTATTCTGTCTGTAAATAGATTTTGAAGCCCATTAGGCTATCTTCTAAAAGAAATAGAGAATAAAAATAGGAAAATTAAGGAGAGGAAAAAAAGAGTTTGCAAAAGAAGAAAGGAGGAAGGACAAAGAAAATTCCCTAAGCCCAAGAAGCCAGCCAAGGAGAAGGAAGGAAAAAGATGAGTCCAAAAATAGGAGAAACAATCCTTCTTTGGTTTGGTTTGGTTTGGTTTGGTTTTTAAAGAATTCTGAATCTGTAGGTGATTGTTTTATTGATTTTTCTTTCTTTTTAATGGCTGGCTCAGCCTGCCCTGAGGGTGGGGCTGGTGCAGCATGTGGTGCCGGGGATTGAACCTTGGTCCCTGAGGCTGCCTAAGCTTTCCTAAGCAGGTGCTTTAGACTGCTGAGCCATCCTGCCAGCCCCAACAATCCTTCTTTGTATTTCTTCAATAAGTGATATCCTTCCAGAGGATGCAGCCTTAGAGTAAAGCAAGATGGTTTTGTCCTCCCAGCCTTGCAGCCACAGGATTGTAAAATGCCCCTACTGGCCGGGAGGGCCCTCTCTTTTCCCCAGCTATGGCAATGTCCCCACCTAGGTGGACCCTGCTTCTCACAGGACCTCCGACCTGTGTCGGATGTGGACAGCAGGGCAACGCTTCAGTATTCAATGCTGGCTCTTTCAGGCCCAGGTGTCTCAGTTCTTCTTCTCTCATTGCTGGGACAAATACGCGACACCCAAAATAGAGGCAGGAAAGGCTTATTTAGCTCACAGTTAGGGGAGGTTTCAGTCCACGCTTAGCTGGCTTCAAGGCACAGTGGCACATGGAAGAGAGCAGCTATTCCTGGTGGCAGAAAACAGCAAAACAGCAAGAGCAGCAGCAACAAAGGCTACAGAGAGCAAGCCTGTCACTGTCTCTCTTATGTTACGGTCAGGCTACCCACCCAGGCTGGGTGCAGCACTCACGCCCGTAGCCCCAGCAGTACTCAGAGCCACAATCCTAGCCTTGCATCGTGAATTAATCAAACTGTACAACTGCAGCTCAGTGGCTGCTGGAGGCCTCGGGGGACAGATACACACAAACTGTAACACCAGGCACTTCTGAGCCCAACACAGCCGGGCCTGCCTTTTCCAGGTGGCTCTCGTGGCCTGGGCTTAAATTCCTCAGGAGAACTTCTTTCTAGACGATTCCCCAGCCATACCTGCCTGCCGTGAATGTCTCTCACCCAGTCACTGTGGGAGGGCGGCTCGGGGGGCTCTGAAGGGTAGTCGCTCTGAGTCCCAGCTAGTCTGGGGCCCTGGATCAATCCCTTCCTCAAATGGCAGCTGATCAAGTTCTCTGTGGCAATATGGTGGCCACCCAGGCTGGAATCGCTCTGTAGCTGTCCACCTTCCTGTGGACGGGCTCCGTGGACCATACCTCATGCTGCCTTGCCAGTTCATGGCAGCCACGGGCTCCACTGTCTTTTCTCCCTCAACCTCCCAGTCCCGGGTACATTATTTCAGCGGAGCCGGGTTCCCCTCCCCGTGCACTGGAGGCTGCTTTCTTCCTTCCTCTGCCATTGTGGGCCCTGGTTTGTGGTCATAATTGTCTTGTCCTTCCCATTTCCCAGCCTTTGCCAAGCTGTTATCTTTTCCTGCCGGGATTCCAGATCGTGGACAGGGTGGATCGTGCTGCTGGTCACCACGCGGCCGTTTCCCTCCCTTCCTAGTGCTTCACCTTAGAATCTCAAGTCCGAACATTGGAGTACAGTGCGGTAGCGTGCACCTGCAAGCCTAGCCTGCAGCAGCATTATTCATAAAAATTATTTTCTTTTTAATGGCTAAATAGTATTCTGTCTTTATCTTGTCTAGGGATTCAGCAGCTGATGGATACTGAGTTTCTTCCACTTTGGGGCAGCTAGTGTAATATTGCCAGGAGCACTCATGTACAAATCTTTATCTGTATGCATCCTTTCTTCTCTCTTAGGTACATACCTAGGAGTAAAATTGCTGAGCCATATGGTAAATTAACTTTTTAATAAACTACTAAAGTCCCCATATCATTTACATTCCTACCAGCTATGTATAAAGATTCTAATTTTTCCATATCTTCACCAACACTTGTTATTGGCTGTTTTTTAATATGACCATTCTGGTAGTTGTAAAGTGATATCTCATAGAAACTTTTATTTACATTTCTTTAATCTACTATTTCACCTTAACAATGCATTTAACGTTTTTTCTCATTTGAATCACTGTTCCTTGAGGTTAGAATCAATCCATGCCTTACCTTGGTCAAAGTAAATTCATAAAAATTATCTAATGATAGACCTTAATGTATTACTTTGAAGGAAGAAGGAAAGGATTTTGAAAACATCATCTCATTTAATTCCTGGATTAGCGTAAGTAGAAATAGACTCAGAGTTTAAGTAACTTGTTAGCTAGTAAAATACTGAGTTGGGATGTGAGCCCAGGACTCTATTACTCTGTAACTCTAAAGCCCAGGCCACATAAATAACACAGGGAAAAAGCCTACAAGAAACTTTTGAATAAAAAATTTCAAGAGTGGAATGTATTATAAGAAAGACGGGTGCTTTGAAGATAACATTATGTGATGTAACAAGTATTGTTAATTTCCTATCATCTTGTTTTGAAATTCTGTATGTTTTCCTTGTTTTTTGTGGTTTTTCTCTTCTCTTTATTTTTCTTCTTTTCAAAATATATTATAAAAAAGACTTTCATGTTAAATCACTTTCATTCCATCTTGTCCTATCATAGCTAATATTTGCTTGTCTTTCCATAGTTTTTTATATTAGACTTACATAGTTTTTACTCTATAAACCTCACTTTAAAGCTGACTGTATATCTTATTATATATATACATATGTATATATTGCCAAAAGTACATTATGTCTTAAACTGAGATAACAGTTGTTTACCCAACTCATCATAAGCTGGTTATCAAAAACAATATTTATGGCACTATTTGATAAAAAGGTTAATTCTCCATAGAAAACAGTAAGATTTTTTAAAGATATTAAGATGCTATTGGTTAAATTTACAAAATTAGATTTTGGAGGGGATGTTTTTTACTACTTTTAATAAGAAATAACAATGTATAACAGTGTGACAGTCTCAAAACACATACTTTTCAATATTGGATACAATGCACAGTGCTGTCCTCCTGTTATACAGAGCACAAGGTATAGATGTTATAATTTTTCAAATCATTATTGGTACTACAACATTTCTTCTCCTTGAACTAAGACAAAATAGTTGTATACCTAATCCAATGTTCGATAATCATGGTGGGTTAGATTTTAAAACAAGGGTTCTTTGTTTTTAAGAACCCAGCCATCTCCTTCCTGTGGACAGGCTCCGTGGATCACACCCGAAATGCCTTTCCAGTTCTCGACACCCTTGGGCTCTGCCACCTTTGCCCCTGAATCTCGGTCCTGGGAGCCAGGTCCTCTTCCCCGTGGACCAAAGGCCCTTTCGCCCGTTCTTCAGCCGTAATTCTTTCTCCACCGTCGCCCTCACTTGGCCTCTGCCCTTTCTTTCTCCACAGTGCTCCTCTAGCTGCGGCGAGGGCACGCAGACTCGCAGCGCTGTGTGCCGGAAAGTGCTGGAATCGGGGGTCTCCACGGTGGTCAACTCTACCCTGTGCCCGCCCCTGCCCTTCTCTGCCTCCGTGCGGCCCTGCATGCTGACCACCTGTGCGAGTGAGTATCTGAGGCTGGGGGCAGAGGAGGAGGCCTGGCAGGGCGACAGCCTAGGCGCCCACAGTGGCCTTCCCCACACCGGGGACCACGGGGAGAAGGTCAGGCGCCTGAAGCCTGGAAAGGAGTGTCATGCGTAACTGGCCAAGCAGAGCGCCCCTGTGCACTGCAGAAACCATCTGCTGGGGCACGGAGAGGTTGACTCGTGGGGTCCAGAGATCTGGGCCCGCAGGGAGCCTGTTCTGGTAGAGTCTAGCATCGTCCACTCCGGGCTTTGAAACAACCCTCAGCAGATTCGCCCACCCCTGAAGCGGTCACCCTTGAGGTCTCCCACCCAGTGCCTCCAGAACACTGGTATTTCCAAGGGCCTGAAGGTAGACATTGAGTGCCAGATGTGCTCCTGCCCTTGGTCCTCCGCCTCCCTTAGTCACAGTGACTTGTTTTAAATGCCCTTGGTGGGCAGAGCTGCTCCCCGAGGCCCCCTCCACCACAGGCATCCCGAGTTGCTGCTTCTGGGCAGGTGCTGGTGGCCCCACTGCAGCTCCGCAGTGTGGATTTCTGAGGGTGGTGGCTCCCCGCTGGTGCAAGGTCTCAGCCAGCGCTGGGGCGGGCGGGGTGGGGGAAGTAGGAGGCGATGGCCAAAACGTAACTCAAGACCCGCCCTCTCTGCCGCCCCTTGGCTGGCACCTCACGTTGGCTCTCCTCTGCTCTCCCCTTTCTCCTTCTGTCCACCCCATCCGGTCCCAGGACCCGGGCAGCCGCCCACAAGACACAGCCCCCACATTGCTGCTGCCCGGAAGGTGTACATCCAGATGCGCAGGCAGAGGAGGCTGCACTTCGTCGTCGGTGGGGTCGCCTACTTGTTGCCCAAGACCACCGTGGTGCTGCGGTGCCACACGCGAAGGTCCCACAAACCGCTCCTCACCTGGGAGAAGGATGGCCTGCACCTCACCAGCTCCACGCACGTCACCGTGGCACCTTTCGGCTCCCTGAAGATCCACCGCCTCCGCCCCACAGATGCTGGCGTCTACACCTGCTCTGCCGGACCTGCCCGGGAGCACTTCGTGATCCAGCTCCTTGGGGGCAACCGCAAGCTTGTGACCCGGCCGCCTGGCCTCCCCGGCGAGGAAGAGGCTGTTCCAGGCAGGAAGGCCGGCCCCCCGGAGGCCCTGCAAATACACCGGAGCCAGCATGGTGTCTTCTCCAACAGCAGTAAGGTGGAGAAGGGGGTCCTCAGCGCTGACCTGGGCAGCCGCTACGATGACCTCGTCTCCCGGCTGCTGGAGCACGGGGGCTGGCCAGAAGAGCTCCTGGCCTCCTGGGAGCTGCAGGACTTCACAGAAAGGAACGCGTCCTCCGAGGAAGACCCCGGTGCCAAGCAGGCCCTGCTGCGCCTGCCCTTCACCTTGGTGGCAGAGCAGAAGCGCCTGGACGACATTCTCAGGAATCTTTCCCAGCAGCCGGAGGAGCTGCGTGACCTGTACAGCAAGCACCTGGTGGCCCAGCTGGCCCAGGACATCTTCCGTGGCCACCCGGAGCATCGAGACGCGCTCCACACACCCTCAGAGCACAGGTCCCCCCCGGGGGCCACCCCTCGCAAGCACGTGTCGGGCTTCAGCACCTCCGTGCGGACCTTGTCTAGGGAGGCGGGTGGCGGGCCGCGCAGGCCACACCGCAAGCCTACGATCTTGCGCAAGATCTCAGCCGCCCAGCAGCTGTCTGCCTCTGAGGTTGTCACCCACCTGGGGCAGACTGTAGTCCTGGCCAGTGGGACCCTGAGCGTGCTGCTGAACTGTGAGGCCATCGGCAACCCAAGGCCGGCCATCAGCTGGGCCCGGAATGGGGAGGAGATTCAATTCAGCAACAGGTGAGTGTGTCACTACCTGGTCTAGGAAAACATGTGGAGGGTGGGGTGGGGACTATAGCACTCCCGAGCATCAACCTATGCAAAGGTGTGCAGAGGAGGGTTGGGGCACAGGGCCTGGGAATCACCCCAAGATTCCAGACCCTCACAGCCCTGGTAGACTACTGGAGCAAGCAAAGTGTACAAAGAAAGAGCACCCCTGCCTGTGCACCGCATGTCCACAGAGTCCCCATGACCAGTGAAACACGGTCTGCAGGGCCGTGCCTGTCGGAAGAGAGTGCCAGGCCAGGGTTTCTCTGTGCATGCTGTCTGGGGAGGGATGGAATTGGAGAGCTTGGGCAGCAGGACCCTGCACTGTGTGGACTGCGGACGCTGCACCTGCCGTGCACTGCTCCTCGGAGGTGAGCCTGGCCTCCATCTGGGCCAGACAGAACTGGTTCCAAACAGTTTTTGTTCCCAGTAGACCCCCTCCCCCCATTAATTGTCCTAATATTTCTGGGTGTCCCAGCTTTGAAGGTTCATCACGAGGGTGACAGCATGGCCACTTACTGACTTCCTTGGACTGTTGCTGTTCAAGGCAAGGCTGGCAGAAGCCGCAGCAGCAGCACTTTCAGAAGGCTGCCTGCGTGTCAGGTGCTGGGCCACGCTTTCGGCACACGCTGGCTCACCCTTTCTGCACAGTGCCCGTGAGCACGCAGCAGCCGGCACCCTAACTAAGTGAGGGCTCTTGGGAGGCAGTCTCTGAGGCCCCTTCAGCCTCCTCTCACTCCTAGACGACTACGGAAGGTGAAAACCCTTCCGATGGAGGAGTCAGCTTTGGAATCACTGAGCACCTTGTTTCTGCATGTTCCCCACAGCCCGGGTGCCTGGGACGCCTGAGTGGGGAGTGCGGAGTAAGCCAGCCCCACCTTCTAGCTTCTCAGTGTGCGCTCTGCGTAGTGAGCTAGCAGCAGGAACGGTCACAGGGCAAGCAAAGTGACTGGAAGAGAGCTGTCATCGCTTCATCTTCCAAATATTGCGAACCTTGATTTGAAAGAAATTAGTCTTAGGAAAGGGTCCCAATAACTCATAATTACTACTGTCTGTACTCACTGCTGTATTGCATGTCTATTTCTTAATTGATCACTTTATTATAGAGCAATACAGGGGCTATGAAACAATTGAAATGATATCAAAATCTATAAAGTAAGAAAGACAAGTAAGTCTCTCTCTTCCCCCAGTCTCTGGAGGTGCTCACTCTTCGTGGTCTGTAACACATCCACTTAGAATGTTTATACATGTTATTCTATTATATGAAAATATACACAGATAGGGCTTGAGTTTTAACAGGATATTGTCATGTTCAGAAACCTGACTCAGTTTTTATTTCACATGGCAAGGTGGTTTCACAATAGCACGTGAAGATCACTGTCACCTTCTTAAACAGCTGAGTGCTGTCCTTGAGCATATGTATCCCCTAACTGAAAATATTTTAGGGGGCATTCTACTTTCTTCACTCTCACAAGCATTCCAGCATGTGTTGGGCTTTCTAAGTGGGCAGTAGATGCTGTGCAGTGCTTTTGAAGTATTGCTTTCACCAAGTTTCAACAACCTGGGGGCTTAGCAGTTCTAGGAACACCAACAATTCTTGAAGCGGCACTTACCGATGCTGCCTTAGCCTTTTAACTTTTACATTTGAGTTTCCTCGTATGGGTTAGAGAGACCCTAACCTGAGCAGCTCTAACATGGAGAAAGCTCAGCAAACTCTAGCTTTAAGAAAGCCACACAGTACCCAGGTGCTAAGAATACACAAAAAGTCTGTTGGGTGTAAAAAAGCAGAGACTGTATCCTGGACCCTTGTCACCCAGAACATTGGCTGAGGGAGGAACAGCGTTAAGAGGGAAGGTGTATGGAAGTCCATAAACAGATTTCGCCATCATAACTTCTTTTCCCTAGATGTAGCCTTGGAAAAGCTTTTTAGCCTAAGTTCTGTGGGTGAGGACAGGAAAAGAAGGGGTCGCCGTGTCTGATGTTTGCCATAACCACTTCGTCTTACTTGAGTAGCTAGTAAGAAATACACGTGGAGCTTAGTTTGCCATAGAGCTTTTCAAGATTTATTTGAGAAAAGGAGGTGAACATATTTGCTCGCAGCACACAGGAGGCACAGAGGTGCTGTGGGACCGCTTTGCTGTGGACTGTCAGTGACCTGTTCAGTGCTAGTGTCATGACTTATCATCCCTGTGGCTGGTAGCGTCAGAGATGCTCATGTGTTTTCAAGCAGAGAAGTGCTGACGTGCCCCCTGCACTAGCACAGTTCATCTGTTTTTGCTTAGTCCCCAAATCCTCCTTTCTGGGAGTCTGTACGGTTGAGCTGCCTTTGGCTCTGCAGGTCTTTGCAGATTCTTAATGTATACCATAAATAACTTGGACTAGCAGCAAGAATGGGCCATGGTAAAGGGAAATTGACTGGAAGAGAACCATCGTCTCTTCATCTTTTAAATATTGCAAGCCTTGATTTGAAAGAAAGTAGTTTTAGGAAAGAATCCCTAATAACTTGTACATAACTAAGTCACATCTTAAGTGTAATTCACGTAGAGATAAATGCATGTAGTTCTTAAAACTGTCTCCAGTGTCTGACTCCACACAATAGCAAATCTGAGCACAGATTGAGCAGCCAAGGGAATTCTACTGTTGGCCAAGGACAAAAGTGAAAGGCAAATTGGCAAGTCAACACCAGTTTCCCAACTGGTGTTGGGAAACCATCGAAACAGGATAGAGGAAAAGAGGGGAAGGAATAGGCTGTCACAGGAAAATAGAAACATCTTTTCTGATAATGAGCACAGATTTCCTGAAAATTTAGGCACCTTTTGCTCCTTTCGTGATCCTGCCTGGTCATTATCAAAGGCAGTTGTCAACTGTCATGGTGCTGGGGGAGAGATACCAGAGAGGCAATCGTGATGAAGTTATAGATGGGCTTGTTCCTCTGCAAGGAACAGATACAGCGTGGTGTGGCCAGCCTACCTCCAGGGTGGCTTCTGGTCCACAGGTGTCCTGTCCTCGAAGGTCAACGGGTGAAGACTGGGGAGATTCGGCGAGGTCGGGTGAGCAGCAGGGCCGTGTAGCAGAGGCGCGCACACCTTCTGGAGTAGCAGCTCCCAGGATGTGTTGAGTGTGTGGCACCGTGGGGCTGGTTAGAGCCCCACTTTCTGTCTTCAACACACCTTTCAACTTCAAGCCCCATGTTGCATTCTAAGGATGGAGGCAGAGAATATCCGTTCCTTATTGAGGGAACCCAAAGTCTAGTCAAGAGGGCTGAGCAGCAGGCGGGCATAATACTCGTTTGGTGAGTACTTAGTAAGTCCCTACTGTGTGGCAGGTGTAAATCCACTCCCTGGCCACACTGTGGTAAAGGACAAAGGAGGAGCTCTGAGGCCCCTTGAGTCAGCATGCATTTGAGCTCTACTCAAAAGTGCAAGTCTGTAAGCTTCCTCGGTTCTCCAGGGAAAAGCACCCCCTTGGAGCTGTCTCTTCAGCTCTTCAGCTCTTCAGCTCTGTTGTTTAAGTTATATGATTTCACCATCATCTGCTGTGTCACCTACTGACTCACCGGATGCCTTCCGTGAAGGCTGTGGCTTTCCGCACTGCTGCCGCCTCAGCACTGACCATAGCGACTGGCACTAGCTCGGTCGTAGACAACCCAGTAGTAACGAACTGAGGAACGAATGGCTTGAGAAAGCAAGCACAGAGGAGCGCACAGGAAAAATCAGCTGCTGATAAGCATTTCGTTTGGACAGAAAATTAAAACCCAGGGGTGTGACTTGGTGACTGCTGTCGGCATAGACTCTGAGGAGGCTGTGTGTGTGCCAAGAACTGAATGGTGAGCAGTGTCAGAACAGTGACGGTGACAGAGAGCCTTCCCGGGCCAGGGGCCAACCTACAACCCCAGACCCACTTAGTTATTGCACAGCACCACAGCACGGCTAGGCCCAAGGGCTGAAGCCTGACTCCCACTGTGGTGCTGTACCTGGCTCAAACGCCCAGGGAGAGGCCCCTGTGTGCCCACTGAGGCACGCATGCCAGAGGTTCGCCACCTCGGGTCCGGCATTCATCAGGAGCCAGGGCCTTCCCAGACAGGGGAAAGCTGAGCAGGAACCCCTACATGGAAAAAGAGCTTGGTGTGTCGGTGGCCACTGGGAGGCGATCACATGGCTGAGTGGGAGAGGGGCCGCCAGGGCGAGGCCAACCAGGGCACAGCGAAGAAGCTTTGGCTTTATTCTAAGACCGGATGAAGGTGTTGTTAGATAGGAAATTGGATGACTTGATGCCATCTCCAAAGGTGGCAGGTAGAGGAGCACAAACGGAAGCTGGGCACGTCGGCAGGGTCTAGGGCAGTGCCCTGAATACTGCAAGGCAGTGTGTAGAGTGATGGGCGTAGCTAGGAACTGACCAGGCAGGAACACTGCTTTCTAGAAACCAAGCAATGCTGAAATGGTGTAGAATAAAATATTGAACCCTTCTGCTTGTGCCACTGGCAGAAATTCTCTCCTTAAACCTCTAAGCTTTTACAAAGTCAACAGAAGAAAGGCTCCCAAGTTTACCATGCATGACAGTTACCAGGATACTGCTAGAACACACGCACCCTCCTCTAGCCCCAGAAACTCATTCTGTAGTAGGAAGTGAATGGTACTGGCATTTAAATATCATCCCACGGATGATCCTGAAACTGGAGCTCCCCAGACCACGACAGGAAGCACTGAGAAAGGGAGAGGCCAGGAAGATGAATCTCAAGCAGCGCTAGTGCCAGGGAAAGGCTTGGCAGAGGTAGACAGAAGCCCCTGCTACAACCACACTTGGGCATCGTGACGCTCGCTTCTCTCCTGTGCTACCTGTCCTTCCTCCCTGACCGCCACCATATGTAGGGGATATATTTGGGTCATGCTGGGCCTCGAATCTGCAAGAGACTTGACGGTAACCACAAGGGCACCCCCGTAGAAAGGAGCAGACAGAGTGGGAATTAGAGGATGGAGCCCCTGGAAGTTTTCTCAAAAAGCCCTGGCCTGGCTCCAGTGTAGCCGCCCAGTTCTGCGGAGAACAAAGACACAGGAGCTTTCTTGGGCTTTTCTGCTCGGCCATCGGGTGCTTAGGAAGTTGTCTGCAGAGCCTTTTGGGCACAGTGAAATTCTGCTTCAGTTTCTTCAGCATCAGAGGCGCTCTCATGGCTGCCCTTCCCCGCTGTTGTAGGCCTGCCACTGACTCAGCATGTTCCTGCCCTGCAAAGTCCACTAGAGAGAAACAATGCCTGGCCCCGGTCATGGGCCAAGTGAGTCAGTGCCACCCGAGTGGTTTGGAAGCAGCAATACAATAGCCTTGGCGCTGGGGAGACAGCTCAGTAGAATAAGTGCTTGTCTGGCAAGCACAGGGCCTGAGTTCAATCCCCGGTTCTGCAAAAAAAAAAAAAAAAAAGCCTTGAAGGAGTGACCCACAGCCCCAAGTATTTCACATGCAGAACACTCTTTTCTCCGTTTAGCACACCCCAGGGTGGCTTATCCTGCGCTACTTCTGTGCATACAGTGTTGGGTGGA
This sequence comes from Myocastor coypus, assembly GCA_004027025.1. Classification (NCBI taxonomy): domain Eukaryota; kingdom Metazoa; phylum Chordata; class Mammalia; order Rodentia; family Myocastoridae; genus Myocastor; species Myocastor coypus. Next base: position 30,597 of record PVJA010011826.1, read on the forward strand.
GCCCAGGCCCTCCCAAGTGCTAGGGGAGTGTTCTGCCATGAGCAACGCCCGCAGCCCATGTTCATTATAAAATTCTGCTTGAAACATCTCCATAATTTATTATGGAATTGGCCTTAACTTGACCCCCTCGTTTATTTTCTTTCTTCCTTTCCTTTCCTTTCCTTTCCGTACTGGGAAGCAAGCTCAGGACCCTGTACTTGCCAGGCAGGCGCTGTGCCCCTGAGCCATGCCCAGCCCAGCCCACTGCACACTCAGCAGCTCCAGGCAGCATGGACTTCTCCCTCCTCCCACCCGCAAAAGTTATTTCCTTTGTGTCCAGAAAGAAGCACGTTGCCTCTAAACATTGCTTATCTAATCTAGCCTCTTTGCCAGATCACTCAGGCTATTTGTTTAAAAGCATTTCTGCCACCCGAAGCCCACAAGCATGTGGCTCTCTTGCTGCCTCTGCGACTCTTGTTTCTCGTTCTCTGTGACCCGCTCTTTCCCGCTTCCTTGCCCTCTTGGAGTCTTGCTCTGTATGCCCCAGTGCTCTCTATGGTGCCAGGGCCTCCCTTTATGGCACTGACTCCCCCCTACGCAGCGCCACACGGAACTTCCCTGCTGAACATCTCCACTCAGAGGCTCCACCAGCGGGCAACTCTGCACGGCTAAACTTCAAGTCCCGCCCCCGAATCCCTACTGCAGCAAAGACCTCTCCACCCGCCCAACTTCCCAAGCCGGCGTGTTTTCGTTCTTTCCCCTGGCTCTTTCCACCCCCCACCTCCTGTCTCATCTTGCCACCTCTACTTTGATCTGCTCCGAGCAGCTCCAGATTCTGGCATTAGCCCCCCATCTCTGTAGCAGCCTTCTTTGGATGGGGGGATGGTGAATTACAGCCACTGGCTTCAACATCCTTTAAAGAGCTATTAAGAGCTGCTTTTAAATTGGGCATGGCAATGCACACCTGTCATCCCAGCATTTGGGAGACTAAAACAGGAGGACTGCCAAGAGTTCAAGGCTGACCTGGGCTACATAACGAGTGCAGGGCCAGCCTGGACTACATAGAAGGACCCTGTCTCAAACAAAGAATTAAAATGAATTTCAAAAGAGTGGCTTTTAAAGGTCCATTAAAATTCAGCAAAATGGAGCTTGAAGAAGTAAACTTACTCAAGGTCCACACACCTAATAGTGGAGTTGAGATTCAAATCCAGGTGATATAGTTGTTAAAAGAATAACTTTTGTATTTTTTTTTCTTTTGTCTTTTTGAGACAGGGTCTCCTTATGCAGTTCAGGCTGGCCTTGAGCTCACTTTTGTAGCCCAGGCTGGTCTCCAACTCACACCAATCCTCCTGCCTCAGCCTCCCGAGTGCTGGGATTACAGGCGTGCACCACCACACCCGGCTTAACTTTGTATTTTCAACAGGGCTATTTCAAAGCTTAGAATGTACAACAGGGAATGCAGGTGGCCCTCCGGATGCAAAACGTTTAGTTTCTGCCCCTAAGCAACCCCAGGGCCTGTGTTGCACCCCACTCTGTACTCTGTCTTACCTCTTACCACTATTGCTTTTAAATACCTTCTGGACTATTGTCCAGAGCTTCCCCAGGGACCGTTCATTAAGCATATATTTGATTTTCTCCAGAATTGTAAGAACATGACTGACAGTCAGCATATGAAGAGCTGATGCATGAGTGAACAAATAAATGAGTGGATGAAGGCCAGATTCAGGACACGGTGCCTGAATTGCTGGGGACACTGGGGTCTGCGTGCTTCACAGAATTCTGGCATCCAGTTTGCAACTGTGGCCTGGTTCCAGACCAACTCTCGCTCCTAGCTAAACATTGCTTCCCTGTTCACACGCTGTCTGCTAGAGAAGGTTCCAGAAACCCCAAGATTCTGTGACACAAAACCATACAGTGTGAAAAGCTCTGCTGTAGAGTGAAAATGATGCCTCATGACTCAGATCTTGCATTGTAGCCAGCCCCATGGAGAGGTCGGCATGGTCACCATCCTACCTAGTGGATTCCTTGAGCAATTACATGGAGTTTCAGGTGCTCAGTAACCCTCACAATAACAGCCTGAGATTACGGACACCCCCCCGCCATGCATTTACAGTTGCTGACAGTGAAGTGCATGTATGTTAAATTGACTCACCCACTGTCTCATACATCATAAGTAGTAGTGTGGGAATTTGAATATAAGGCAGTCGGACTCCAGGGACTATTTCTTTCTATTGATTCTTAGCTAAGTATAATGGACTTGCATTGTTCTGTAAGGAAGCTGCCGAAGTCAGCAAGACACAGCATACATTAGCATTCGATAGTCCAGGCAACTGGTTCCAATGTAGGAAGCTTTGGTTTCCATTTCTGCACATCCGTTTTAGGAATAACCTTTGTTCTTTTGGTTGCTTTGCCTGTACAGTCTATACAACCAGCTGTAAATATGCACAACTTCAGGCACCCACTGGGCCCTCAGCCAATGCCCCAGGAGTTACAGCTGGGGGTCTCTCTCTGGATGTTTCTTAATTCATCTTCTGGTAGAGGAGGAAGATTATTTTTTTCTGATTCTGTAGCACATGTCTGTGACACACGCTCACATCACATTGATGTACCTGGTGCCTACAAACGTCAGCCTTGGTCCCAGCTGCTCCCCAAAATCCCCCTCTTCCGTCTTCACCTGGGCTCCATCCCAGCTCCGTGGCACTTATCCAACCGGCTGTGCTTACATGCAGATGGCTTAGACCCCAAGACCATTAGCAAGATGAAGCTGAATTGCTCCTGGCTTTTAAGTCACTCTGGATAAATACTGAACTCTTCTTCATATTTTGAGTTGTGGTGTAGGTAGAAACTCACTTTGATTTGCATCCTGGCAGAGTTTAAAGGATACCATGCTCCTAGCTCAAGAATTTGGCAAGTACCTCTTCCCCACAGCTCATATCAGAGACTCATGTAACATGATCGGATATAATCAGCACTCCTAAGTTGGAAACCAACTCTAGAAACAGTGCCTGTAAGGACCCTGTTGACTTCTGACAGAGAAGAAAACCAGATTATCCAACACTGGAGTCATAACTTGGGTTACCTATGTGGCATAGACCGGTCATGTCCTCCGGGAAAGGTGCAAGTGCTACTGCCCGCAGCTCCCTGGCAGGGAGGTCTCTGCCCCCTATTTAACACCATGAGACAAGAAACAAGCCAGCTGTTACACATTGCCATAGTCAGCTGAGCTGAGTCTTAATGCACATGGAAGTCAGTCTTTCCCCCAGGAATATGGAATTTTCCAAAAGGAATGCAAATGAATATCAAATGTATTATGAAACCAGACAGTTGGAAGAAAATCCTCACCTTTCAGCTATGGGAGGTAGCTCACAGGTGACATTCTACCTACCCAGCATTATGGGCGGGGCTAAGGTCATGGAGTTCCGGCCTGCTCCTGGCTTCTTCCTCCTCTTCTCAGTGAAGATGCGTGCTCCTCACACTCCCCAAGCTCTTCCCTCCGGGGAGCGTCCTGCTGATGCACACCACACCGCAGAAGGCAGCCCTTGAAGTAGGAGACCAAGGGCCAGAGTGAGACCAACGTAAGCACTGATCCCACTTCTACCATGCAGTCTTTACGACGCCACTTTAAATGCTCAGAATCTTAGTTTTCTTGCTCACACTAATAAAACCCAACCCTAAGTTTCATTATATTTTTCAGAGTACCAATGATACAGATGTTTTCTATCACTGCAACAAAATACCTGAGAGATATTCAACTTACAATAGAAGAGGTTCGTTGCGTTAGCAGTTTTGGGGTTATCACTCTGTGGTTTCTTGGCCCCGTGGCTCTAGGTTTGTGGTTGCAGTGCATCATGGTGGGAGTGTGTGGCCCAGAAGCTGCTTGCCTCCCAGGGCTCCTCTAAGATGGCACGACCTCAGTGACCTAAGTTTTTCCCAGCAGGCTTCAACTCCTAAAGTTGCCCCCACCTCTCCAAAGTGCTGCAGGCGAGCCACTAAGCCTCTGAGACACCAACTGGCGTGGGACGTTCATCCAAAGCACAGCAGGGAAGCACAGAAACCACGTCTCACAGCTCCTGGTGCCCAGTGGGTGCTGACTTGCCCGTAGCCACTGTCCTCACTTAGACCTCAGGCCTCCACTACCACAGTGGCCTCCAAGACCTCACGGAGGAAGAAGCTTTGCTGCTCCTGGGGGACATTCCGAGCACTTGTTCAAAGAGCTGAGACAGAGCTATCTAAGGAAACACAGCGTGACGGACTCGGCCACCAGGCAAGGATGCGCATGGGCGTTCCTGGCCATCGTTCCTGGTCTCAGAAGAGAAAAACCTGCCGGCTCTCCATACTTCAGCCTCCCAGAAAGCCTTGGATGATTGTGTTGAATACAACATGAAAGAGGAACACTCAGAAAGTTTTAACTTGGACAACACAGAGTATCCACAGATGGAAATGTCTCAGAATGAAAGAGAGAATCTGATGCGAAATTCCTCCAGAGACAACTCCGGGACCACAGTTGGGAATAAGGCTCTTTGTGGAAGTTGTAGCCCAGGCAGCGCAGTTTCTGGGCTTGCAGATAATGCCAAAACTGGAGGCAGAAAAGATAGGGAGGGGAAAGAAAACCAGTTTCAGTTTGGTTTGGCTTGCTTCCTACAGGTACTAAAGGAAATGGAGATGACAAATGTTTTCCCCAGTTGAAAAGTCTAAGAATAGCAAGCCAAAAGAGCAGGGACCATCCCAACAGGCACACAAGCTCCGGCGCACAGGAGGAGTGCTGAGAGCCAACGCAGAGATCACAGTGCAGCTACTGGGAATCGGGAGGCAGATGGCATCGAGCGCATCAAGCCGCCATGACAACAACAGCGCCAGAGCCTAGAGATGGCCCCCACGGGGCCCCAAGATCCCACGAGCAGGGTATCTCCCCAGGAGTGCTGTCCTAGCAAATGGCAGAGTTCTGAAAAAGGTGTTGATATATGTTGTATAAATGGAAGAAAAGGCAGGCAGACAGACAGACAGACCGACCGACCGACCGACCGACCCTGGGTAGTTGAGGCAAGAGGATCTCAAGTTCAAGCCCGCTTTGGACAATGTTATGACTTAATTAGACTGTGGAAATTTAAAATGAAAGGTCTGGGAATATCTATCAGTACAGAGTTCCTGGGTTCGAGCCCTGGAAATAAAGAAAAAACAAGACAGGGAAGAAGGGGGAGGGAAAGAGAAAAGAAAGAAAACTGAGACAAACCAAAAGTGAAAATCCTCTGAACACTGAGGTCAGAGGCTAACCAAATTACCTGGAGAAATGCCAAATAGCAAGGACTTTTGGGTTTGTGGGCCACCATAGCTCTGGCCCAGCTGTGGATCCTGCCCTCACAACGTGACAGCAGCCATAAACAGTACTTACACCAGTATGGTGGAGTTCCAATAAAACTTTATTTACAAAAGAAGAAGCCAGAAGAAGTTTGAAGATCCCCCTGTCCTGGGGAGATAATAAACCCAGTCAGTCATTTCATGCAGAGGTTTGTAGCTTGAAGCAAATTACCCAGCAAACAGATAAAACTATAGACTCAGTACACTGACAACTTCATGAATTTCTAAAGCTAAAAATTTTGGCAGAAATTTAACCCCATGGGGATGGGATTAAGAATGTGTGGTCGGGTGGCCTTTCCCATTCTGAAAATATTTTCTATGCTTCCATCTGAGAAGCTTCCGGCATTAAATAACTTTTGGTTGGCAATTACAGTAAAGCAGCAAAGGGTAAAAATAGTCACCCCAGCCAAAAGGTAATATGACACCCTTCGTGAACCTCGAATCAATTCCCCCAGTATCTGAGCAAAGCAAAACCACCATGCAACCTTCTGGGCTACTATAATTTTGGGTTTCACAAAAAAAATATAAATAAATAAATAAAAAATCCTTGTGCCTAGAGGCTGTCTCCTCGCGGCATTCCTCTTCTGCTGGAAACTATCTAAAAACCAGACTTGGTGAGTGTCCGCTTCCCTGAGTGGCTACAAACCTAAGCCCAAATTATTCCCCCACCAAGGCTCCAGCCAAACCGCTAGCCTTCCTATTACACCCTAGTGGGTGCCAGATGTGGTCCATTTGTGGAAGGCTAAAGGTTATTCTACTAAATGAGAAAATTATCTAGCTTCTCTGAGCGTCTGCCTCCTCGCTAACACAGGAACACGGTGTCTACTTAGTAACTTGGTGATAACAATCAAGGCGCGTGAAGCCCAGACACTTCCAGTAAGTGTTGTCTCCGCTTCCCTTGTGGCAGATTTTTTTTTGCTAATCTAAGGAATCTTAAAGCAGGCAAAGAAGTCTTCATTTCTGAATGAGAAAATCTCTTCACTGTCTGTCCTATGGATGGGAGTTCGGGGCTGGCGTCCTTTTCTCAGGCTGCTTTAAATTTGCTTGTTTTCTCCTCTTTCACTGGTTGCCGGCTGCCTCTCTTTGGCTCTTATTGTTTAGGCGCTTCCTGAAATTTCAGGATTCTGGGTGCTTCTTATTGTCTGAAATGTCAGCGTTTGGTTCATATTGCTAAAACAGCGATGGAATAACGAGTTGGCCCTGTACGGCTGCTCTAGCACCAAGAACAGCCCCAGGGCCGAGGCCTGCCTGCAGCCAGCCTGGCCCGGCCCAGCCCAGTCTGCCGCACAGCCCCTTTCTCGGCTCCACCTTTCCAACCCCTGCCTCCAGTGTAGAAGCACCCTCATCCCCTCCCCATACTCGGGGTCTGCAGGAGTGCTCTTATTTCCCTAAAATCACTACAGTTTCCAGTTATTTGTTAATCTTAAAACACCTCCTCAACACATCCAGAATATATCGGCACAGCTATGAAAAACAAATAGTGACGACAGCGGGGTTGATAATGAAGTAACAGCCTACGCGGCAGCCAGCCGCATTCCGGAGCCCTTGCTGTGTGCCATGAACACCGTCATGTCCTGTTCCTGCAGCATCCCCGGGCAGGTGCTGCAACCCTCCTTGTCTAGACCAGGAGACTCTTGCTACTGGTTGCTTCAGTAAATTGCTCACCCTGGTGTACGAAACTGCTAAGCAGCAGAGCTGGTGTTGGAGCCTGGTCCCCATGGCTCCAACCTGCCGTCCGCCATGCTGTCTGGTGGCTGTGACCACGTTCACCCCATGGTGGTGTTTGCATTTTTTTAGTGTGCTGGAGATTGAACTCAGGGCTTCATAAGCCTCTGCTGTTGCTGCTGCTGCTGTTAGCACGGAGCTGCACATGCAGCGAGCGGGGCTGCCTTACCCTCCAGGAGACGGCACCTGGTAGGCCTGCCTGTCTCTCACGTACTTGCACGCCAGGTTTCTTCCTTATGTGGCTAAAACCGTCTTTTATGCTCTCTCAGCTGGTCCTGCCTTTGTAGAGTGCCAAAAAGATGGGTTGTCACAAGAGAGTCTACAAGGCCACACAAAAGCAAAACTGCTCCTTCTTTTGGCTAAGATTGTTGTCAAAGAAATCAAGCAGTTAAGTTCTAGCCCGGCTCAACCAAAAGGAAAGGATGCCTGGGTACGGACAGAAGGCGAGGAATGTTAACGCCCCCACTGTGACCACGGCCATTTGCTCTGTGGGTCTTAATTGGGTCTATTCTGTGTTCCCACATCTTCTGAGTTCTTAAATTCCAAAACTAACCCAGAAAAATATTTTCAGATTTTCCTTCAAAAGCAGCGTTACTTGCACCTACACGTTCTAAAATTGGTCTAATTCCAAACCTAAATATGAGCCAACAGAAACCAGCTACTGACAAATTAAGTTCAGTTAATGAACTAGATGCCAAAATGTGTTTTTTGGTTTTGTTTCTGCTTTTCGTAGAGTATCTAATCTCTTTCCTCTCTCACATTTAATCCACCATCTATGACATCCACTCTTGCTAACCAGAGGTGCCAGAAATACGAAAGTATGACTCGGAAGTTCCCTGTGTGCCTAGAGTAACAATTTCGCCTGGTCAGTTGGAAAATACACTTCGGCCGGGATTTGGAGGCTGATAAACTGGAATGCAGGAAGTGAAGATTTTTGCCAATGGCCATTACTTTAATTGTAAAAAGGCAAGAATAAAATTAAGAAAAACCTGTTTTTGAGCCTCCAGTTGTGATATTGATAATGTGGAAATGTTGTCTGTGGGGAAAAGAGAGAAGCTAGCAGTGACAGGGAAGCCACTGTCCTAACAGATTTGGGGATTTGGCAAATTTCAGCTTCTGCCCATCAAGCACGCTGAAACTGAAAGGTGACCTGTGAGGTTCAGTCACCCTGAGGGCTGCTCCTGGCCCAGTCCTGAAGGTGCCCGGGAGGCCCGCCTGCTTCCCCAGTATCCAACGCCCACGGGCGGCAGCTGACTTGACCCGGTCTCCATTCCTTTCTGTTGCCCCAGGATCCTTCTCCAGCCAGACGATTCCCTGCAGATCCTGGCTCCGGTGGAGGCCGACGTGGGCTTCTACACATGCAACGCTACCAACGCCTTGGGACATGACTCTGTCTCCATTGCCGTCACCTTAGCAGGTAAGAAAAAAACCATCTATTCAGTCTTCTGACAAATCTTTGTTGAGTGCATGTATGTAATGTGTCAAGCAGGCCCAAGTACACAGAGGTAAGGGTCACAGACTTGTCCCGCTGGCTGGGAGTTTACAATCTATAACTAAGATGAAATTGAAAGTGTCACATAGAATGAAGTTAGTGCTATCATTGATACTTAAACAACCTGCAAATAATTTCTTTTCCAGCTGGGAGACTGGAGACTTGGGGTAAGTATTGTGGTAAGAAAACTTTGGTAGAGAAAAGGCAGGCAGACGCTCCAGGCAGTGAGCACAGCGTGAGAACAGGGGATGTCTGCAGGTAAAGTGCTCAGGGAACTCGAGCTGTGAGCTGTGCTCATCGAGGGCTGTCCTCCGGACACCCTGGCTTGTCCCCCCTCCGCGTGCTGCAAGGGGCTCTGGGCTGTACGGAAATGGGCACCCTGTGTTCCTGCTTTGGAGCACTGTGCTCCCCGGAAATCCTCTCCGACACTGCTTCCCGTCAACTGCCAGCTCTGATCCACCCGCCAACCCTTGGCCTGTGCGCAGAGAAGTCAACGCAGCACTCCGCACAGGTAACTTGAGAACGCGGCAGCTCGGAGCGCAGCCTCTCCAAGGCTGAGGTCGGGCAGCAGTGCACTCTCGTACACCTCTGCACCTCTAGGACAAGGCCGTGCCTTTGAGACAGGAAGAGACCTGAGATATCTGCTGGATTCGTGCCGTTTCTCAAAGACTGGACAAGCTGAGGTCACACAGCTGCCCAGCTGGTGGCAGGGACAAGAAGGGAACTGAGGTTGGCTAACACCCACCTCTCTGCTCACTGATCCTCCCACAATAGGATCCCTGTTCTCGGAGCTGGGCCGCACGGCCCTTGTGGTGGTGGTGGCGCATGTGTTCGTATTTATTCTCTGCAATCGCTATTCCCTTCAGTGGATTCAGTGGATGCTGCAAAAGCTGACGTCACCCGACACCGACCTCAGCTGTCCATGCCTGGATTATGTTGTCACACTGTACTCCAGGAACACATGCTACTCCCTTGGGTATCTGTTTCGCAACAGCCTTTCTGCCCCCGTGACCCAAGGCTGGTCTGGGAAGGGACCTTCAGCGGCAGCTTTGCAGGGAAGATGAAAGCAAGCAAGGCGAACTGAGGGGCCCCGGGATAGATTAAAGACTGAAATCATTAAGGCCGGTTTGTCCGTGGACAAAACAGTTGCTTTCCTCCTAATGTATTCCAGTCGCAGTCTTCCTTCTCTGCTTCATACAGAGTCCAGATGCTCAACCCCAGTCTTACTAAATCTCTCCAGCCAGCCACCCGCCAACCGGCCTTAGCAAGGGCGTTGCTGACATCCTCCCGGTTGCTTGCTGGCAGTGGCTGTCCCAGGGTTAACTCTTCTGCTGCTATTCAGCTCTGCCACAGACTAAATATCCTGTGTTCACCCAAATTTAATAGGATTAACGGAAACCTGCCCGAATGAAGTGAGGCATCTGTAACACCAGGCTTGTCTTTAGGTCTTCGAAGAGGAGCTATTGGAAGCTGCCAACAGGTTCAAAGCCAGGAGGAAGAAGCAGAGCAGGGAGAGGTCCTGGGGAGGGGGCGGCTGTGGCCACTGAATGACCACAGCTCCACAGCCAGGGCCTAGAGAGCTGGGTCGCTGTGCTTCAGTGGCCAAGACCCCTTGGCCTCACTGGGGCACGTGCCCCATGGTCCTCTGGAAGGAGAGGTTCTGCGTGGATCTGACACTTGGGAAGGCACCTGCATCTCTCTCTGGGCTTAGCTTCTGCACCTGAGTGACGCCTGTACTCAGGGCTGGGGGCTCCTGGGCTGCTGCGCAGGACACTCTTGCCAAGCGTTCTGGGACCCAGTGACAAATGCCACCACATAGGCTGCTCTCCGCTGTCTGCAGGTCCGTGGGGGCCCGGGGGGATCCACGACTCCCCAGGATTGGGAAGGAGCTCCAGTTACTTCCGTGGTGTGCACCACGACTTGGCTCAGCAGTAGCTGAGATTCCACCAAGTACAGTTTCACCTGAGGAGCACGCGGGCTGGGCACTTAAACTTGACCAGTTCTATTGCTTATTTAGCTGTGTGTTCTTGGACAAAGCACATGACCTTAAGTTTTAGGTCTCACCGGTAATAAACAAGACATTGGTAGTGCCTTACAGGACTGTGGTAAGGTAAAGAGATTCATAAATGTGAGAACATTTGCAGCCCAAAGCCTCGCACAGGGTCGATGGACATTGGCCCCCTCTTCTTTCTCTAGATCCCCTGAAGTTAAACACAGCCTGAAAACAGTTCTTAGACGTGTCAAAGAGTAGCCCCTGTGCTAATCAGCTTTTCAGCATCCTGGTCACCCATGAGAAAAACAGCTTTAAGGAGAACAGTCTGATTTTGCTTCTTGGCCTCACAGCTTTCAGCCCATGGGCTGTGGCCTGCATTCCCCAGAGCGTGAAGCGAGGTGGAGGAAGCCATTCCCATCCTGGCAGCCCCCAGACAGAGAGGGAGAGATGTCCAGAGGCTGGAGCTGTCTGCAGGGAGGCACCCGCAGAATCTGCTCTCTCAGATAGGCTCTGCTTCCCGCTTGCGTGACTGATGATGGCACAGCACTCCGGCACCAGGCGCTTCTCCAGAGCGCATGTTGTCCCCCAAGCCTCGCACACAGCCCCGCAAAGTGGCCAGCCCATGGGACTCTGACTTCACTTCCTGGTATTTTTCAGTCTAAATCTTAGAGCTATTTTTTCAGGTATGGACTTAGCTTCATTTGCAGTCGGATCCTCATAATGAAATCTCAGTGCTGTCGTTTTTAAAGCAATTACATTTTCAGCTGGACTTGAGTTTAAATGTAGGCTGGAGAGGAGAAAATTTTGATCTCAAGATAATTGAGGGGCTGGCAAGATGGCTCAGTGGTCTAAAGCACCTGTGTAGGGAAGCTCAGCGACCAAGGTTCCACCCCTGGCACCACATGCCACACCAGCCCCCCCCCCAGCAGGCTGAGCCAGCCACAGAATTTTAAAAAGATAATCGAGCAACCCCATGATTTTGTAAGAAAAGCACGGAGCTCAGACTTTCCCTGCACCTGCCTGAGCCAGCTGGGAGCAACATGATCATGACAGTTCCCGGGGCAGGTGTGAGCTGGCCTGTGGGGTGGGAACCTCTGAGCTTGGATCTGAAACACAGCCCCTCCTGCCCAGCTGTGGAACCGCACAATACCTGAAGACTCTCTGCCTTCGCTTCTTCTCCTATGAGTGGTGGTGATGAGCCTGACTCGAGCGTCCTTGTGACAACCGAATGGATGGTCACTAAACACTTGCACCTGGGCTTGGCAGGCAGCAAGCCCTCGGGATTTGTTAGGGGGTACCATTCCTCTAGTAGTAAGACTAACACTTAAAATCAAAGCCACCCCTCGCCTCTTCTCAAAGGGAGACTCCTTCTGAGCTACCGAATGCACGCCGCTGTCCTGTCAGCAGCTTTCTCTCCCAGGCGTGGTAGCAGCTAGAGGCGGCAGGAAAGTGGGAGGGGCACCGGGGTCAGGCCAGAGAAGCAGCCTGTGATGGACAGGAGCAGCTTCTCTTGGCCTCCAGCAAGACCTCTCCCACTGGCATCCTGGGCTCTTGGGCCACAGATTCCACCTCTCACATGTGCCACTGTTCCTCATTTACTCTCTACATAATTTTTCTTGAAATGTGAAAGCGCCATTTAGTTTCAGGCATACTAATTCCAGCAAAATGGCCCTGCCCTGTTTGGGCTTGCAGAATATTGTCTTCAATTCAAATTCATCCATATGTGTTCATTTCATCTCTGTCTTGTAAGCCTCAGAAACTTGCGTACCCTGGGACTGTCTCAGCACCCAGATGCCCATGGGGCCCTTTCTACCTCTCTGGGGAAGTCCAAGAACCCAGCAGTGGCAGCTAAGCCTTGTAGACCCAAGACACTCACTTCTCTGCCCAGTTAGCCAGAAGCCGGCTTGACTGCTTGGAACAGAGATCAGAGAGGCTCAGGTGGAAAGAGGACTACGGGGAGGAATGTCAAGGGTGCCGTAAGAATGCCGTAGGCGCAGCACTGAGTACCGATCCCTTTTTAGACAGGACTGGATAAAGAACAGCCCAACATCGTCAGTGGAAGATGAGAAGACGAGGGCTGAGGGATGGAGCCGGCTTTCAATGGGAGAACACAGATGCATTTTCATAGGAGGGGAGAAACAGGACACACTTCCCCTTTCCTGGTGTGTTTCTGTCATGTTTTGTGAGCTGAAGAGCTGACACATGTTGTGCCTACCAGAGATTAGAGAGGCTTGACTGGGAAAGTCATAATAAAAGGTGGAGGGGATGGATGGATAGATGATAGGTAGGTGGATAGATAGATAGATAGATAAATAGATAGATAGATAGATAGATATTCTCTGCTCTTCTTCATCATAATGTAGAGCTGTATTAAAGGCTGAGCAGGTGTGTAAGGTGCTCATGACACAGGTCATTCTGAACTGGTACCTCTGAGTTCTTCCTCTCCCAGCCCCGTTGTCTGGAGCAGAGTTTGCTCATGGTGAGCTACCCTGTGAAGGCCTTGTCACTAGGGCGAAGGCTGGGAAAGGGCCTTGCTCTCATGCACTGTGGAAGGGTAACAGATCTACCTGTCCCAGTAATCCACGTGGCCCTGTCGTGATAGCCACTGACCGATTCCAGCTGCCACAGGGGACCCCACTGCTCCCCAGAACACTGAGTTGTCAAAGCCCTGCCCTCATTAAGCACTGATGTGTAAAATGCCCACAAGAGACCCCCAGGATATCTAGAACTCACATAAAATTAAGTCCACTCACTACTCAGTAGACTGAAGGAAACAAACAGAAGGATCCAAGCGGTCTCAACAAGGCCATCTCAGTCTCAGCAAAATTCTGCGTCTGCCCAGTGGGACGCAGGGAGGGTGTGTGTGTCCTGGCTTGTGGTTGCCAGGAGAAGCTGCAGTGTCAGGCAGCCAGAGCAAGTCTGGTGTGCCTTGCGGTGACAGCCTTGAGGCTTGCTGCCTCACCCTCCCGAGGGACCATCACGGTCAGCTGAACAATTAGGGGGCATGATGGCATGCAGCCTGGCACACTGGCATCAGATATCCTAGCACTGAGGAGGAGAGCAGTGCCATCCAGGACAGAGGCTCGCAGCCAGCCTGAGGTGCTGGACCAGGGCCCGGCCCTGCTCGCTTCCTTAGGCTAGAGATCCATCCGCTCCAGGGAGTCTCAGGGGCACTTCAGACCTTTCGCTTGTTTCCTTCAGTCTACTGAGGAGTGAGTGGGCTTGGTTTCCTGCTGTGCTCTTGTCTATCGTATGTGAATTCTAGATACCCTGAGGGTCTCTCATGGGCATTTTACACGTCAGTGTTTAAGGAGGGCAGGGCAGGGCTTTGATGACTCAGTGTTCTGGGGAGCAATGGGGTCCCCCGTGGCAGCTGGAACCTAAGGTCCAGCCTATCCTCATCTTTATACCAGATTAACTCATAGTCACAGTCTTGACTCTGACCCACAAAGGCCAAATCCGACTAATACTTCTTTTCAACTTTATGGAGATGTAACTTACCTGCAAAAATCCGTTACGAGAGCATAGCTCAGAGATTCGGTATTATGGTTTATGTCTAGTTGTCCCCTCAAAGCCTCATGTAGTCATTGGGCGGGGACTTCTACAGATTAAGACTGGACTCATGAATCACTGGGATTATGTGTTTTAGTACTGATGGGATTATCCGTCTGAGTAGGGCTGGCACTATGGGTGTGGTCTAGGGTGGATATCCTAAGGCAGAGAGCCTGATAGGAATATAAAGAGAGACAGAGAGACAGACTGTCTCTGTTGCTCTCTGCTCCCCTGGTTGGTCGGTTGCCTCTGTCGATTGGTGCTGTTCCGCCATCATGAACTAGATGCCCTCTGCCCTGTTCCACTCAGCCTTGGGCCAGCCAAATATGGACTGAGACCTCCAGTAACTGTGAGCTAATAAACCTTTCCATCCTTCATTTTGAGTGTTGGGTATTTGTCCCAGCAATGAGTAAAAAGTAACTAAGACATTCGGTTAAGGAATTTACATAGTTTTGTAACCATCATGACAATCGTTTTTTGATCTTTTAAGAGCTTGGCCACGCCATGACTCAGGCGGGTAGTGCTCATTCATACAAGCCAGTGGATGCCCATCTGGCCCCACACTATTTTAGAATACATTCTTGTTGTTAAAAGAATGAGCTCCACCTCTCTTGACCATAGCTCTGGACAGGGCATACAAATGGAGCCATACAGGATGTGGTCCTACAGTGCTGGCTTTTTCTCACCTAGGATAATGTTTCTAAGGCTGATTCGTGTTGCAAGCTATATTCCCTTTAGAGCTAAATGACCCATTTTATGGAACATCATGCCCTTTTACTGTAAAACAACAGTCCATTGTACAGATAAAATACCTTCTATTCATCTGTGCATCAAATGATAGGTATTCGGGTTTCTGCTCTTTGTCTTTATGAGTAGTGTTGTTACAAAGACTCAAGCACAGGTTGTCATGCAGGTAGACGTTTTATTTCTCCCGGAAATACAGACCCAAGAGTGGCATTGCCCGATTATGTGGCTCACTCATGGTTTAACTTTTTTAGGAGCTGCTGTCTGCGCTCCGAAGTGGCCACCCCGCGCCCCACGTCCACCCGTGGAGCTGCGGCTTCCACGCTGCCTGCAGCATGCGTGGTAGTCTCTCATGTTCATTGTAGGCATCAGCATGGGCAACGCGCCATCTCCTGGTAACTCACATCTCCACAGGGCAGTGTGCTCCTGCACCTCCCCGAGCTTGTCAGTCTTCCACGCGTCATCTTCCGTCCAGCGGTAACCTTGGTAGTGTAGACAGTGAGTGGCGTCTGTGTACTGTCGCGGTCATTTCTAACAAACCGCCACATGCAGGAGACCAGGGTTGGCGAGACCCAAGCTTTGATGGAATGCGTTTCTTTCTGAAGATTCTAGGAGGAAACCCTTTTCCTGCTCTTTGAGGTTGAGGCCAGACCTTAGTTCCCCGTGGCCTAGGGCAGTGATCCCCATTCCCTCGCTGGCTATACACTGAGGCCCATCTCAGCCTCTTGAAGCCACCGCAGCCTTCGGGCTTGGCACCCTTCCCACATCTTCAAAGCCCACAGTGACAGACTGAGTCCCCCTCGCATTGCTTCCCTAACAAATTCTGTGTCCCCCTCTTTTGATTGTAAGAGCTCTTATAATTAGACTGAATTCACAGTGATGGTGAATCTTCTAGAACTTTCCATGATACTGCCCAGTGTGGCAGAAATGCCACACATTCCCTGCCACTGTCCTAGGACAACCTCCCTACTTTGATCCGCAACCTCAACCTTCAGGAGATTGCAGTCCACAAGAATTACAGCAGAGAGCCAGGGAGATAGCTCTGCAGTCTAGGTGCCTGCCTGGAAAGCGCAAGGACCTGGGTTCAGTCCCTGGTACTGCATGCCATGGCAGCCCCAAAACACCAGGCACGCCATGCTGATCACCAAGACTGGGCGTGGTGGCACACACCTATAATCCCAACACAGGGGAGGCTGAGCTAGGAGGATCACTCTGAGTCTGAGCCGCATAGCGAGACCCTGTAATCACATTAAAAAGGAAATACAGGTGAGGTAGCCTGTATCTAATAGAAACATTGTTTAACTAGTATGTGCTGAAATGTGAAGAAAAATTAAGCTACACATTTTCATATATTCATATAGTACATGATTTTAAATTGTCATAACCTAGTGATTATTTTCAAACAATATGACAATACTTACCAGAGTTCATAGTATCTCTCATAGACAATATCCCACACCCACACAAAAACTGACCGCCTAAGTGTTGTGGTTTAACAACAGTGACACACACACACACACACACACACACACACACACACAGCTTCTCCTGACACTGAGCCTGTGTGCCTGAAACATGTAGCAACATTGGAGGAAGTTTGCTCGTGTCCCTCCGGTCAGCCCTAACCTCCCAAAGCTGAAGCCAGTGGCAACCTGGGTTCCCTTGTGCCTGTCGCAGACTCCAGGGATCAGAGACAGGCTTGCTGGTGTCTGTGGACCCTACCCCATCTGAAAGGCGCAGCTCGTACTTATCTCAGTGCTGCAAAAACAAAAGAGCAAAAGCAGCGCTGAGAGACCTTGCAGCTTTGTAAGGCCTAACGAGAAACATCCTCTACACAGCACATGCTTCGTAAAAGATCTGCTCATTTATAACTAAGCCAAACCAATTCAGATGTCTGAAACTCTTGGGGCTACACGTTTGTCCCCTGAACATAATGGGGACGTCCTCAACAGTCACTAGTTAAATCTACCTCCCATAGCCACTTGTGCACCTCATCTCCCAGGGACAGAGTATGACAAAAATACCATTTCCGTTTATTTAAGCAGATTCTACTGACTAAAACCATGCAACTATTTGGAGATAAATGTTGGTTCTTTACTATTCCTAATAAAGAAAGCTTATTGTAATCATAGCATCTGTTAGATTCTAGGGAAAGCATTTGCCTCATTGCCAAATCTAGAAGCAGATTCAAAACTGTAAACCTGCTTCCTGATTGTAAACAGAGGAGATTTAGATCAACGCATTCTTGGATCTCTCTTAGGCCTAACAGTTTCATGAATCTCTTTCCTATAAATAAAGGGCAACAAGATCACTTACCGTTAGCAGCTGCAAACTCCCCTTACCTGAAATTCCAGCTCTGAAAATTGATTCCACGTATATTTGGGGAGTAGGAGACTGGTGGCAGAGAAGAAGCCTTTTTTAAAAACGAGGGGATGAGAGGGAAAGTTCTCTAAGGACACAGGGTAAACAAACTGGAGTGAAAGCGCAAATGCTGACTCGGGAGGTCGAAAGTGGAGGTGAGGGAGCTCTCAGACAGCAGGACCGCAAGAATTTCTGAGCTATAAAACAGGGACAGCATCTAGAAGGAGAATCAGACTAAGAAATAGCAGGGTTTAATATGAATAATAAATATAACAAAGCCACTCTTGTCCTGACATTTCTCAGTAGAAAGATCTTGAAAGGCTGCTGGCCCGCGCAGTAGTGACTGGGCGTTACTAGCCAGTGCCCATGGGCTGAGGTGAGTTAGGCCCACTGGGCGGGCCTCCCGCAGATTCTCACTGGTCTGGGCCTCCTGTACTTACCTCCTCAGCCTCCAAGTCCTCGACTGGGAGTTCTCGCTCCAGCAGTATTCAGAAGTCTAACCCTGGAGCCCTCGAGAGGCACGTGTGCCGGCAAAGTGCAAGCAGGGGCTGCACTTGTCAAAACAGCTCTGGGTCTTGCTCGCCCATTCCAAGTCCCTATCAGGCAGGTGATAAAACTGGATTAAGCGGCCTGCTTAGTCTTAGGTATGGGAAGCACGTGAGATGTGTCCCAAGCCGGTGCTCTGTCTTCGCCTGCTACAGGGCGCTCACCGTTGCAGCTGCGGCCGCCGTTATCTTCCTTGCTTTTCTCTTGAGTTGAAACTTGGGTCTGCTGTGGGCTTCACCGTTATCATCTTGGACAGGGCCAGGAGCGTCGCCAGAGAGTCACCCTGCCAGCCCTGTGCTTCCACAGCTTCTCTGAAAATGAGGGTTCCTTGGGGTCTCCAGCGAGGACAGGCAGAAGGGACCACTAAGCTCTTGGCATCTTTCCAGAGAGCGACACCAGTCCAAGAGAAGCCACTGTATTTAAATTACTTTTTCTAACTATACTGACACTCAGGATTCTCCAAAATAGAAGCACTTTAGGTCCTTGTTGACAAACGTGTCCCCTCTGACCTTTCGTCTTCCTCTTTGCGGGACCCTTTCTCTACAGTGTTTTCTTGAGTCCCCGGCACTGCTCCACGGTCTTCTCACTGGCGTAGCAGGCACGTGCTACCAAAAGCTACTGTTTGTCTGCACCTCGTCCTGTGCTAAGTCCTTACTGTAACAGCAGCTCTGTTCATGTCATTGTACGCAGAGACTCCAGGGTCGCGAACCACCTGGGCATCAGAGCGCTTCTCAGCAGGTCCTTCCTTCTACTGCTGTTTAGCTTTGCTATTTTGCCTCTCTCCTGGGGAACGCATGCCCACACACACTGCCTAAACTAGGTCACCTGTGAAGGACAGTGAAAGTCTAAATCTTTGAAGAGTAATTCCTGTTTTATAGTAAATGATAAGAGAAATTGATTTTAAATGGCATTCATGAGCTGTGACACCAGGAGACCCAGGAGAGGCGCTGCTTTATTCATGCAGTGAGTCAGCGTCCACTAGGACCTGCTAACTACAGCAGCAAATCCATGCACGTGTATCCGTGTAAGACCGTGTGCACAGACTGGGCTCACACCAAAGTCTCAAGGAGATGCACAAGAGTTGTAGTTTGAGACAAGAAGAGCACGCTTGATCTCTGTTCCTGTTGCATCTGTTAGAACTCAGTCCTGTGGCCGGGCCTGACTGCAAAGAGGCTAAAAGCTGATCTAGTTGTGTACCCGGAAATGAGAGGAAAGGCATTTGGCTTAGACATTGAGAAAGTCAAAGTTTCTGTTCTGCACGCCTGAACCGCAGCCCTGACAAAAATATAATCACAGTGCTCTTTATTCTTGGCTTACTTCAAAAAACAAACTTTCCATCTCCTCTGGCTCCTCTCTTGGTCACCATTATACTGAGCAGTAAGACTTTTCAAGCCCACGGGTTTGGGCTTTTGTCCCCATGGGTTTGTTCTTACCTGGAGTAGCACATGATGGAAAGAGGCCAGGCGGGAGCCCAGCACCAGCACACGAGCGTGTTTCTGAGCCTTTAGTCCTGGGCTGGGCATCCACCTCTAGAGAGATTCATTCTTCCGGAGCAGGCCTCGTTTGTCTGCATACCTTTGTCTCGCCGGTGTCACGGAGTCACACTCCTTCCTGGGGGGGTTTACACCCGTTGAAGCAGACATACGAGGTTGAACTGTCCCTGCTTTGCCTGTCGTATGGGGCCACCCTTGCAGGCAGGAGCCCCTGCATCCCCTCACGCAGGACTTCAACCCATACACCAAGGGGTGCGGCGCCATCTGCAGGACCTGAGCAGACATGGCTGAATGCTTCTGCCTGTGTGCCTGCCCGAGTAGGAGGAATGGATTCCTCGTGTTAGAGCTGACCAGCTAACGGTGTTGCCTTCAACTCTGCTTTTCCTAAATTTATGCAGATACGAAAGGCGGCCTAATCTGCCATGTGCCTCATTCTCAGTAAATTATAAGGGCAAGTAATTTCACAGATTCAATAAGAGAATAATAAGTAACCCTACCAACTTCCATAAACTGTCACCCATCTGTTCTGTAACTGAAGCCAACTTGCTCAACCTAAATGGTTCCCGTGACATGTGCATGGGCCGCCAGCTTCGCACGGGGGGCGCTGGGAGGGCGGCCTCACCCCCTTCCTCTGCTTCACCTGTCCTGGAA
Organism: Myocastor coypus; assembly: GCA_004027025.1. Lineage (NCBI taxonomy): Eukaryota > Metazoa > Chordata > Mammalia > Rodentia > Myocastoridae > Myocastor > Myocastor coypus. The sequence goes on from PVJA010011826.1 coordinate 50,488, forward strand.
GCTCTTTGATACAGTGTGCCAGGTACACTTTTCAGCACTGTCTCAGCAGAAGGGTGTAATTCATTATTTCACTCCTTCTCTGTCTGCTTCTTAGATAGAAGAAGCACTTGGGTGGCTTCATGCTGTGGGTTGGCAATGGTGGATGCAGACACGGGCGCACATGGGATCGGCCGCGCTGACAGCCACACTTCCACCCACAGGAAAGGGGGCCGTGCCTTTTCAGCAAAAGTGCAACATAATTAATTAAGGACTGAATTTCATTCAGTGACATTTGACTTTTATAGCTATGCACTTGCAGCTATAAGAACCACCTTTATTATTAAATTCCTGTAGGAAAAATAACTCGGTAATTGTGAGACTAAAACCACAGCCCCAACCTCATTTCCCCACTGGCACCGCTGTTTTTATAGCGGTGAGGCAACGCGTGTGCAAGAACAGGACAGGTTATGTCTTTAACAAGGGCCCTGAGGATTCTGAAGTAGCCAGGCTGCAGACAGGGATCTGGGCTCCCTGTAACAAGCACAGAACTTCAGGTCAAAGCCCCGGCGTTCCGTTCAGCCTTCTTGTAACTTGCCAGGTCTGTGGTGTTAGACACACCACGGAGCCTTTCTGAACTGAAGTGCTTTGTCTGTATAAAAGATAGTCGTGCTTCACCTGTCTGCCTCTCCTTGGGATTGAAAATAATTCATATAATGTACGTAATACACTGTACACACCTGTTATTTTGGACTACATATTCATTAAGGACTACAAATATATTCCAGGACTGCGTGGCAAGAATAAAGAAAAGGGCAGGAGAGTTGTGACCCTTGCTCTTGTGGAGAATGTGTGGGAGAGCACAGCAGGGGAACCGGCTGCAGGGAAAGCACGTGCTGACCAGGTAGCCCTCTGACAGAATCGTAATGGCATACCTAGTACCTGGCCGTGCAGTGAACAGCAGAGGAGGTAAAAAGGCCTCGTGAGGTGACACTATTTGCACAGAGAGCTGCATGACCAGAGGAAACTAACCACGTGGACCTCTGCAGACAGAAGACTTGGGAACAGATGGCCCCAGTGCTGCTGGGTTGCAGGAAGGACGGAGGACAGTGCGCTGGGTGGCCATGCTCGGTGCATGAGCTCAGAGCAGAGCTGGAGCGAGGGCAGACTGGGCTTCGCAACAGTGAATGAGCGAGGTCCGTTGGGGCGCCGCCCCCGTACCACCCGGCATTTGCTGTGCAAACAGCACAGTGGGGAATAGCTCACCTTCGCATCAGGTTAGGCACAACATTAAGTGTAAAATACAGTGAAATGAGGAGAGAGGAGACGCGCACAGCTGCCCACGTATGCACAGGTGGGATCCGCAGGCACACGGTCAAGTTTCCACACTTAAACGTAAGTCCAGTGAGTTTAATTACCCACACCTGAAAGGAACTAAGCCCCCCCCCCCTCCAAGAGAGGAGCAGCTGAAATATGAGGGCTTGGGTAATTAAAAACTGAGTAGATAAGGGAAAAAAAACAAATGCATAGAAGCAGTTGTGAGACTTAAAGAATATTTTTAGAATAAGGCTTCATTCCCCATTAATGCAGGCAAAGGGCAGGTGCCAGTTAAGAAGAGCCTGGCCGTAAAGTGGTTAAAGCAAAGTTAAATCCATTTAGTTTACAAAAGATGAGGCTTTAGGTATACAGAAATGATCTCATGTGGACCGATAGTTCCCCAAGGTGCTTAACAAATGAATCTTCTCGTTGTATTTTATGATCACGTTTATGAAGTGCTGCATTTTCCCCAGTGCTGTATGCCTCCTAAGCATAATGCAGCCAGAGCTCCGCCCCCAGGAAGCCAGCATGGACCGCCCTCTCTTCCCTGTTCTTCCTGCTATGGGCAATACAAAAAAAAAAAAAAAAAAAATCTTATGTATAGCATACACATAGGATGAAATGTGGGTCTCTGCCATGGCTAGAGATCTTGTGGACTTGTTGAATTTCCTTTTTTCTTTATAACTCCTAAAATTAAAGTTAAAGAAGCCAGCAACCAGGAAATACCAATGACTGCTTGCCTACCCTCTCGCCAGCCAAAGGACCAGAACAGGGGCAGCATAGCAGGAGGCGAGAGATTAGAAAACACGGCCCATTGGCCAATATCACAGCCAATGCTCAGCCCCCGCCACACACCAGCAAAGCCAAGGGGGGCACCCAGAGCCCCCCCAAAGACTGAAAGGGGAGCTCCTGCCACGCCCACCTCCACGTGGGGCTGGGATCAAAGAAGGGGGAGGGCGTTCATCCCTAGCCAGACATAATGTAAGCGCCACCTTCGCTCCCACCCCCGCCCCCCGCCAAGACTCAGAGCTCTTACCCCCTTCAGCAGCAGACAGGGTCCTCCTGTGGGACATCAGCAAAGGCCACAGAGAGCCAGCAGTAAGGAGAGACCCCCAATGGGAAACGAAGGTAGCCACACCAGAGCCCAGATCTCCACCTCCACTGGGTGCTAACAAGGTAGCTCCTGCCTGCTGCCACGCTTGAGCTGTTTCAGGAAAGGCCAGAGAAAACAGGTTTAAATAAGATTTGAGAGTCTTGGAACATACAAAGGCATGCCAAGTGCAACTGGACATTATTCATTGTTCAAAACTACAATTTTACCACTCTTACTCAAAGTAGTATAAATCTTTGCAGTGTAGTATTACAGGAAAAGAAATTAACAAGCATAGTGGTTAGAAAAAGAAAAGAGAAAACCTTCTGTTTGTATTTGCAGATGGAATCTACAAAAGAAAAGGCCCTAGAACTAATGTAACCAATAAACTACTAAAAGTAAAGCAACTAAATTTCTATGATCTTACATACCAGTGCTGAACAATGAAATTAATAATATAATTTACTACAATTAATACAATTTACTACCTCTCACAAGAAGCATTGAGAAGGGCTGGCCAGATACCTCAGCAGATTAAAGTGCCTGCTTAGGCCGACACAGGGATGGGGTTCAATCTCAGGATGCCTTGCCAGCCTGTCCCTGGGTCATGTTGAGACAATGATTGAGACTGGGTATGGTGGCACATACCTGTAAGCCCAGCTCTTGGAAGGCTAAAAACTGGAGAATCACTATGAGTCTGATCTGTGTAGCAAGACCCTGTAGATCCTGTACTAAAAAATACAACAACAACAACAACAAAAAAAAAAAAAAAAAAAAAAAAT
>PVJA010011827.1:0-2500 GCA_004027025.1 Myocastor coypus
AGGAAAGGAAAGGAAAGAAGGATGGACCAACCAGTCTCATTCCTCATGGCTCTGGTTGCCCTGCTTGCCTAGAACGAAGTTATTCCAGGCCTGTGAGAACAAAGGGACACAGCACAAAGTTCTACTGAGACTTTGTCCTTCTGCCATACATGGGCCCTCTCACTGCCAATGGAGAGAATAATTTTAAAATTTAAAAAAAAAAAGTCAACATTTTCCTTTGAAGGTTGTAAGATTTTCCACATGCCACTCTGGGTTTTGTTTTGCTTCAAGATTTCTAACCGCTGGCACGAGAGCGCGGGAGAAAGGCTGCGCTTCGGTCCCCAGAGCACCTGCTGCCTGTTTCTTGGAAGGAACATTCTAAGAACAGGCGCAACTGTTTTCAGGGGTTTTATTAGTGCACATTAGTTATGAAGAAGAATGGGTTTCGTGCTCATATAGACCATGCATCATTTCTACCCTCCTACTATTACTCCTTTTCCCTCCTCCTCCTGCTCCTCTTCCTCCTCCTCCTCCTCCTCCTCTATTCCGGCTTCTCTAGGAAGACTCCCTTCTACTGTCATGTCATCTTTTTTTAGAGTCTACATATGACAGAAAACATGCAATATTTCTCTGGTAACTGCATTTTTTAAGTCCTCCAGAAGTCCACCTGATTTATAAAACCCATTCAGAAATCAAAGATACAATTAGACTGGACTTCAGGATGGTGTGTGTGTGTGTGTGTGTGTGTGTGTGTGTGTGTGTGGCCATTTTGGCAGCGAACAGCTTAAAGAAAACAAAAGTCAGCAGCTCACATGGATGTGGAGCAGGGTGGGCCAATCAGTCAGCAGCGACAAGCACTTGTGCAGGCACCAAGTGGGGCCCACACTGAGGCAAGGATGCACGTGGAGACACCTCTGGGACATTCCCCCCTCTGACATTGCTTCCAAAGCCAACACACTCAGGGTTTGCATTTCTATCGGTGATTCCAGGTGCCCCCGGAGTAGCAGGGATTAGTTATCAAAGCAAACAAATTGAGAAAGACTAATTTCCTATGTACACAACTGTGTCAGGGTATGAGCTCGTAACGGCTGAACAGCTGCGCAAGCACACAGCCCTGTTCTAGTAAAAATGTTGACCACTATTTACAAAACAGACCATCATTAGTATCCTGAAAGAATCCAAATAAATCAGAAACCCACAGAACACAATTGTCACTATGCAGCACAATAGGGATACAGAGGGCAGAACGCCAGGATTCGGTTGCCCTGCCTGATGTCAAACCTATGGATAACCTTACTCACTCTCTTGATAACCATCTTTTTTGCACTATCTGTACATCCAGTTATCCAACTAGCTATAGGTAATCTCTCCCTGAAAATGAAAATGAAAAAGACCTTATATGTAATAGATACCATATTTTACCCACACAAAAACTCCTAGGTCCTAGCTATGGCAAAGAAGTCTTTGAGAAATGAGCTCATCTTTTGCCTGGCTGTCACTTAACTGTAACCGTGTGTGTGTGTGTGTGTGTGTGTGTGTGTGTGTGTGTGTGTGTGTGTGTGTGATGCTTCTATGCAAAAACCTAAAGGAAAGTGGAGGAAAGGGAGGTGTCACCACACTCAGGTACAGATGGTATCCCCAAAGAGGCCACTCAAGCCACCCTGGATCTTCTAAAAACAATTCTTTGCTCTTTAAAATAAATAGAAAATTCAGCACCCTGGTGATACCTGGCATCACAAATGATAGTACTCTTTTTCTAACTGTCCAAAAGCAGAATTAAACACAAAAGTAACAATTAAAGACAAGAATAGCCAAAGACTAACTCAACTAGCTGGGTCCAAAGACCAAAGGCTTGGCCAGATAAGGCCTCTTGTCTTCATGCCTCTTGCTCTGAACAGTCAGTACTATTTGTCTACAGTGTGGGGTAGGGGTGCTAGAGATCGAACCCATGTCTGAAATGCTACGCATGCACTGTACACTGAGCCACACCACCCTGGCCCCAGTCCCACCATCCAGATCCTTTGCATTCCCTAGGGGCAGCTGCCTGCTACGACCCTTCCCTACCTTCCTGCCCTTGGCAGTTGCAGTCTTTGATCATTCAGGTGGTAGAGAAGAGAGAGCCATGGCAGAACCACCTCTGCCACGCTCAGGCCATGAACTCAGGTGCAGCACAAATGGGTAAAGAGAACGCAGCCAGTGTCCATGGCTGATTACCAGTCAGCCCTGATGCTACTCACCCATCAAAATGAAAGGAATCCGGTGAATGGCTACCCCATGGACAAACCTGAAGCACCTCATGTTAGTGAGATAAGTCAGGCACAGAAAGACAAACACAGCATAGTCTTACCCATACATGCAATCTAAAAAGTCAAATTCGCAGACACAATAAAATAGTAGCTACCCAAGGCTGGGGTTAGGCAAGACTGGTTAAAGGATGGAACATGTCAGTTAGGAACAATATATTTAAGAGCTCCATCACAGACTACAGTTAACAACAGCATATTATATGCATGGAAATGGC
>PVJA010011827.1:7500-53352 GCA_004027025.1 Myocastor coypus
TAGTAGTCAAATACTTTATTTATCCTAAGAATGTAAGTATTTGGATGTTACATCAACATCAAATGGTCTAGTCCTAAACTGAAGGAACTGAGGAAAAATATATTGAAAAGAATGTCATGAATACATAAGCTATATTAGGCAACTTACCTGCAGTAGCTAAGCAGGCGCTCACCAGGGCAAACATAGCGGCCACACAATGGGACGTCATTTTTCTTTCTGCAACAGCCAATAATCGCTCAGGTCACAGACAACCTTTGAAAATTAGAAGTGGCCTGAAAATCCCTCTTGGCAACTTTCAAATTTCCTATAAAAATAAACAAATTTCAGTATGAAAACATGGTACAGAAACTTCTTTTCATAAATACACATTAGAATTAAGTGGAGAATGTCTTAAAAGCATAAGAAGAGAAATTTGTCTTGAAAACCATGCCAAGACACTACTCAACCAAACTAGGAGGAGGGTAGGGGTGGTAATTCTCTAATAAAGATTTCTACAGCAAATATTTTTGCTTATATGTGACACTGAAATCTTTGGATTGTGGAGGTTTTGGAGTTTTGGTTTTATGAGGTAATTTGTTTTATTTCATTTCTGAGGTTGGACTCACTGTGTTACCCAGATGGTCTCAAACTCTTGGACTCATGCAATCCTCCTGTCTCAACCTCTGGAACAGTGGGGCCTATGAGCCCACAACCCCAAACCTGATCAAAGTCTTTGGTTTTATAGAGTTTTCAGGGCTGCGGAATAAAATCCAAGTGCACCTGTAACCTCACTAGTGACACTGTGGTACTAAAGTAATCAATAACACTCCAAATATACAGTCCTTAGTGCCAGCAAGCAAACAGAAATAGTTCTGATAAGAGATTCAGTGTAATGTCATAATGACAGGGTTATCACAATGATCAAATTAAATTCCTTTGGAATCAATCTAAAAAAAAAAAAAAGAACAGTAAAAAAGGAAAGGTTTTTATTTCAACTACTGGCTGACATTTTGACAAGGAAAGTTTTAGTCTCTCTCAGCCTCATCTGAGACTCTCTGGATTACTATAGTAGATTATCTAAAAGGCCTTTCTAACCTTTTCCTACCCAGAGTCTTGAATGACAATTCGGTGGTGGTCTGCTTAACTTGAATATTCTTCCCACGGTCCTAACAGCTGCTCTATAGAAACATTTCAAAGGCTATTTCCCAGCCCTACAACCCTGAGCCCAGCACAACCAACAGAAGTTGAGTTCAATTCAACAAATATTTGGGGAGGGCCCAGAATAATCCAGGTGTGGTTCCCTCTTATCAGCAATAAAAATTATCCAACAAATAGTTAAAAGGTACAAAGACCCTTCCTATCTAAGCCCTGGACAAAGCAAGAAATGGAATTTCTGGGAACCTGAATGAATTGATACAAGCAAAACTGTTTAAAGGAAAATGCTATTTCAGCAAATGCGAAGAGCAATTTGTTGTAAAGCAAATCCCTGTAAGGAGATCTCCAGAGAAGATGGCTTCCTAGAGTATTTTTATGAGGCACATAAACCATAGGCAGCATGAGGCCTGTGGGAATATTTAATGAGTTTGTGTCACCCCTGCCCACAGAAGGGTCTGCAGGTCTACGGGCTGCACTACATTAACCCAGGGGCTTAAACCAGGTCTGAAGAAACCTGTGGAAAGAAAGGCAAATGGTTCCATTAAAAAATATAGACTGCAAATTGCTGACAAGAATATTGGGCAATTATTAAAATACAGCAATTACAGATATAATAGAGCCAAGCTAAACAGTTTGATGCCCAAAGGCAAACCACAGCGAGTTTACACCGGATCTTAAAACATCTCCGAGGAAGTCCAAGACAAGTTGAAACTACACACTGCTGTTTCTAACAAAGAGGGAGCTTTTCTTCTTTTAGCTTAAAAGTTCTTCCCTAGTGTAACTGGTTCAAAAAAGAAAATAAACTGCTGAGGGTTTTTATCTAATGTTCCTGGTGTGGTGACAGGATCGGAAAGCACAGAATATAAAGGGAAGCATGTGGTTCCCACTCGGCTTAATTCCAGTTTGGGCTAAGACCTGGACACGGCAGTGCTTTCACACACAACTCACAGGTTTGCTTCCCTATTTAAAAGAATGTTGGATGGCAGCAGGCTTCCAAAAGGTTGTAGATTTAAAAAAACCTACAACCACGGAGACACAAACTCCTCCGTCCAATGACATTTGATCACACTCACTTTGCATCAACCAATGTCACCTGGCCTTGGCTTTTTGACTTCACTAACTGTCTTTAGACTTTATGAACTAAATGCTTCTTTTTGAAATATAAGCAGATCCTCTGAGATCTTAAAAGCATAATTTTGTGTCTATACATTTCAAGGCAATGCGTTCCATTCAAAGCACATGAAATATTGGGTATCCACAAATTAAGAGAAGAAAATTCTCAGACAGAGATCTTCATGGAGAATGAAGAAACCTGTAGTAGTAATTCTGCCCCTTTCAGAGTTGGCTTGGGTTTACTTCTGAGGCCATCAGATGGAACATGCTGCCCTGCATTCCTTGGTGAGCCAAAGAACACACAAGTAAAGGCCAGACTTGGCTAGAAAAACCCTACATAAATGGATCCTAACACCATCGTGGGGTTAAACCCATGTCCAAGAGGAATTAGTTAGGAACAATATTCTGTGGGTTGAATTATTTATTTTTTAAAAAAGAGTAAGTCTTGCTATATCTGAAAAGAAAATTAGGGCAAAATAGATGTCTGACAATGGGCTAAGAGGTAGTAAGCAAAAACAAACTGTAACTCACATGGCTATATACCTGGCTATATACATGAAATTATTCAAAACCAGGACTAAATTCAGTTAAAAGCTATTTTAACTGAATATATGAAGAGTTTTAAGACCTACAAAAAAAAAAAAAGAAAAAGTGGACCAGTGAGATGGTTCAGCAGTCTAAAGTGCCTGTGTAGGCAAGCTTACGCAACTGCAGGGACCACAGTTCGAGCCCCAGCAACACAAGCTGCGCTAGCCCCACCCCCAGGGCAGGCTGAGCTGGCCATAAATAAACTTAAAAATTAAAAAAATAAAAAGATCTACAAGATGTCACAATTATTTTAATGACCAAGAGAAGCCCCAAATCCCAGCACCTACGCTTGCCCAGATGGCCAATGAGAGCCAGAACAGACTCTTTGGATGGCTGCTACTCCAACCCCCAGATTCAGCTCTGTCAGTACAAACTGGAGCACATTCTCTCCCCTCAACAGTTACTCTCCAAAAACAGAACTTGTTTTCTGAGAGGAGGAAATCCTGCAGTGGCTTCTGTCAAACACTGCTGTGGCCACTACAAAAATCATTACTGGTCATAACTGCCATTTGACTGCAGCGCTATGGGTGGTGGTCATACAAAGTAAACACTCCTTGGTAGTGCTGAATGCAGCGTTCTTTAAAAATGCAAACGGAAAAATGAAGCACAATACTGACACAGTTTTGCCACCAGCTGGAGAGGAAAATAGGGATTCAACAAATCTGAGGATGTAAAGGACAGAGATATTGAACGAGTTTTTAAAATTACCATCCCCTAAACTACTATTCCCTAAATAGTAAGTAACACATGAGCTTCTGGTGACTTAAATGTAAAATGGTTTCTGACAGATCATTAAAATACTTCTAGTGTGTCATTTATGTACATTTTTTTAGAGAAATGCACAGTTGAGTCTGCAAATGATGAAGTAAACATTGGTAAAGAAATAGCTCTGATGACCATCCAACACGTTATTCAGTCGATCCAAAAACGAGGCAGCACAGATACATCAGCATCTATAAAAAGGGGTGCATGGGATGGAGAGCAGAGTGTTATTTGATGATATTTGGATGCACGTTAAGATCAGTACACAAGAAAGTAAGGCCACCTTTACTAAGTCACAGCAGCAGCTTCCAGATTTCTCTACCACACAGGAAAAGGGGATAAATTCCCAATTTCCATGTTCAGAATGATTTGGCATATAGAAAGAAAAAGTCCTGGATTTGACTAAGAAGTCCCTGGAGTCATATCTAAGCACAACAGATCCCAAACCAACATTTACTACTATTACGTGCCAGGCACCGATCAGGACACCAAGGAGATAGCAATGAAAAAAGAAGCCAAATCCTTGCCCTTGTACAGTTTATATTCTAATCGAAGTAGTTCATGTTATTTTAGGTGAGATGTTCAATTTCCTACACTTCATTTCTCTTTTGAAAAATCTTTAGTTATGGCTTCCTCTGTGCCAGGCAATGGGGCTACAGTGACCAAGCAAAGAGCCACGTCCCTTACGGGCTTAATGTCTAGCAACACAAGCCCATAGTCACAAATACGTAACCATACAGCATGATAAGAGCTATCAGGGAAGCTCACCTACAGGGATGAGGGACACTCAGAGGAGGGGCGCACTGTGAGCCCCAGACTGAACAAGGCTGCAGCAGAGAGCAAGGCAAGAACAAGATTCACAGGCTGCAAGCAAAAAGTATGTCCCTGGATGCTGAATGAAGGACTGACAGAGGCAGAAGGGAGGCCACAGCGCTTGAGAAGAGGTCAGTGGAGGTTTACAGGGTGCAGATGAGAAAGGATGGATGTGAGGTCACAAGGGAACCTCCGTTTCTTCCTTTGTAACAGACATAATAAACTATGCTTACAAAGTCACCAAGTTGTTGCAAGAATTGAATGAGATTATGCATGTAAGGCATAAAAGCCATCATTATTTATCATTAGAAAGTTATATTTACCAAAAATATTTATTATCCTGAGGCCTAGGATTAATTGAAGTCCCATCATGCTGTGGGTGCCAGGAGAGGAAATGCAAAGTAGAAGGCTGTTCCTGAATTCTGAGTTCCTATGCTGGTGGGCAGGAATTCCATGAAGACCAGTGGGAAAGGGCAGGAGGCATAGAGGGCATGAGGTAAGCAGAGGCTGTGTCCACTCTCCTGGGCTCCCACCTGATGCCCTCAGGGAAAGGGGGCTGCCCCTCCTGGCCCTCCGCGTTTACTCCCAGCTGAGACCACCAACATCTGCTTCAGGCGCCCTGGCTTTCTTTGAAGTAGAACCTCAGTGGGTCTTTAAAGGCCCAGACATGCAGCCTAAATCCCAAGCAAAACACATCAAAATGCAAAGACAAGGCTGTGAAAGACATGTTTAGTTTGAATTCACAAATGGACTTTTCACGTGCCTTGTAGTACCCTGAGAGCTACCATCTCGCACTAAAGATTTTGTATCCAGTCTGATGCTTATCACTATGGGGTCTATTTTTCTAAAATAAAATCAATAGAGAACCAAATTTTGGGAGTGGACCTCCCAACATACCCAGCTGTGTTGCACTGGACCAGTCACTTAGCCTCCACCATTGTCTCACCTGTAAAATAATAACCCTTTGTGATATATGAGGCAGAATACAGGCTTGTCACCTAAAATAATACCTGTACCCAGGTTTGCCATGTGTATGTGTGTGTGTGTGTGTGTGTGTGTGTGTGTGTGTGTGTGTGTCTGTGTGTGTGATGCTGGGACTGAACCCAGGACTGCACCTAGGTAAGCACTCTACCACTGAGCTACCCCTCCCCCCAGCTGCATGGTCCATGTTAAATCAGTAACTGTCACTGTTGTTTTTACAGTTAAAAACACACTCAACAATTTTTTAAAAAAACAAATAGTGGAGGTATAAATGGTAGTTTGTGGCAGCTTTATATTAATTTTAAGATAGTTATCCAAAATTTTAAAACTTCTCTCAATAGTCAAAATGATTCCAAATTCAATATGAGATCTAAGTCCTAACAAAATACATAAGGTTTGAAACTTGCCCCCAAACAGTGAGGAAGCCACTGCTCAGCACTTTTGGTGTAGGTTACAGGGATCTGGCTGCATATTCTTCCTCATTCCACCTTATGATTCCCAAATTAGCCACAGGGGCTCACGCAGGGGGCTACAGAACTCAGCCTGGCCCTGCCACCAGACCTACCCAACTACTCAGAATGAGGAACCAGCTGTCATCAAGAGGATTTAAAGCATGACCCTATAATTATTTTGGCAAAATTCAGCATGCTGAATATTCTCAAGATAAAAGCTATCATTCTTCAGGCCCCCAGTCACTGAGAGAGTCTTTTGATGAGCTGCAGGAATAGCTCAATGGCAAAGCACATGCCCAGTATGCGTGCACCCCTAGGTTAGATGTTCAAAACTGCAAAAATAAGATACTATTGTGTACATTATAATAAAAGCATGGAAATCTGTAAATTATTAAAATTTTTCTCAACAAATGAAAACTCAAAAATTATGAGTCGGATATAAGAAAAACCTTCAAGGCTGGGCACGGTGGCACAAATCTACAGTCCCAACCTCTTGGGAGGTTGGGATGGGAACACAGTTGCAGGCCAGTCTGGGCCACACTGTGGTAACTCCCATCTTAAAAAAAATAAAATTAAATTTAAAAGAACTTCAGGCATTCTCAAAGGCAAAGGAGGTACAAAGAGTGCAGGAGTTCTGTCATGACTGTGTTGCACCCTCGGATATTCAGAGCCTTACTTCCTAAACCTCTAATCTGAAATGATGCAGGGTGCTAGGGCTTGAGTCCAGGGCCATTGATTGAGCTGCATTTTTTGGTTTTTGTTGTTGTTGTTGTTATTTTTGCTTTGAGACAGAGCCTCATTAAATTATGTAGTTTTTCAAACTGGGCTCAAACTTGTGATCCTCTTGCCTTGACCTCCCAGAATGATGGAACTACAGATGTGACCACCACATTCTACCAAGAAAAGTTTTTATTCTATAACTTATATGTTTGTTATCATATGGATAAGTAATTTGACTCCTTCCTAGAAAAGAAGACTTCACACATACCTGTGGAAATTTGATGCATAAACCTATAATAGCTGGGAGGACTAACAGAACTGGAAAGTAGTGTCCAAGAAAAACATTCAACAACCAAAGAGTACTAACATGGAAATACCATATTATTTGCTTTAATCTATAACTCACATGAACAAAAATAGTTATACCCAGGGCCAAGGGGCTAGCTCAGCAGACTAAGCACTTGCTTTGGCACACACAGGGACCAGGGTTGGATCCTGGGCCCCATATGCAAGCTCTGCCCTCCCTGCACCCAGTATGCTGAGCCTACAGCCCAATCTGGGCATCATGGTGGTGCACGCCTGTAATCCCAGCATTGAGGAGGCTGAAAACTAGAGGATCACTACTAGCTGAACTTGCATAGTGAGGCCCCATACCAAATATATAAATAGAAAAAATATTATACATACATATATATCTTGCCTTAAAATGCAGGCTTACAAAAAACCCAAATTGTGCCAAATCTGCTCATTTGCTCAAAATTTGCTATTTTTATGCTATTCTTCAAAGTCTAGAAAATCCATTCAGTCCTCTCTCCTCATTCCAAAACTCACTTCTGATTAATCCCATTCCACCATGACCACTCTTGTCTCCTTAACAGTTTGTGTATAATTTGCTCCATGTTATCTTCTGCTCAGAGCCAACTCTCAAAGTTAGAGATAGATAACATTTACTCCAAACCCTTAATTTGACAGATTAGCAAACCAAGAATTAGAAAGACGGCACAACTGTCCCACTATTACACAGCAAGTTAGTGGCAGGGCCAAGACATGCCCACACACTGCTCTGTAATTACTCCACAACTGTCCAAGTATTTCCAGTTCACCCCCCCTCCCCCGTTTGAGGCTCACCCCCTCCTTCTTCTGTGAACCCACAAAACATCTCAGTGACTACTGAGTACTCACTGTGTGCTTCGCAGCTTCACCTTTAATCTGCTCAACCACCAAAGACAACACAATTCACTGTACTTTGCAGTAAGAAGAGTGAGGTTTCAAGACCTTTTTAGGCACCCTTCTAGTCACCAGCTAATAAGTCCTGGCACCAGGATTTGAACCTAAGTCTGACTAACTGCGCAGCCCATGCTCATAACCGCTACAGGCAAGAGCCCTCCCAAAACAGCTGACTGAAAAAAAAAACGGGGCCTGTACCTGATTAGCAAGCCGCCACGGATATAAACAAGGCCCTGCATAGATAATCACGCTCTGATGATAGGCACTCTGATGGGAATTGGCACAGGGACAAGTTACTGTTTCAAATCAGCATGGCAAAGCTCACTATTTCATGTCACGTCATTCATTCATTCATTCATTCATTTATTGATTCATTCAACAAACATTTATGAGCACCTACCATACATGTGCTGGACACAGCAGTAAACTGAACATACTATTTTCATGGGGCTTGCCTCTTAACAGGGAGGGAGATGACAAATATACATAAATGTCAAGGCAGGGTCTGTCCTATGAAAGACTAATAAAGCACACTAGGGAGAGACGGTGATGAGAGAAGGGCTATTGAGGGGGTCAAGGGTGACCCCCAGATGAGGAGACATTTAACTCAAAGATGAGAGGCAAAGCTGTAACAATATCTGATGGAAAAGCATCCCAGGCAGTACAAACACCAAGCACAAAGACCCTGGGGTCAGTGCTTTCTTTGTGTGCTAGGAGTGTCAGCATGGTATAGTAGAAAGGGTGGGGCTCTCACAGCCCATTTGGGTTCAAATCCCTGCTACACCACTGCTAAGCAATGTAATTATGGTCAATTTACTTAATCTGCTATGCTTGACCTATCTCAGTCACAGGATTGCTAAGCAGATTAAGTGAACTACTAGTACAGAGGCACTTTATGCCTAAAATGTTAGGGTTTGGGAAATGATAGCTCTGATTATATTAACGAGCCATTGATAACTTAGTTCCATTCAAGATCATTTAATTATAATTGGATAGTTTTGAATTCCAGGGTTAAGTTACACTCTTGGCTCTGTAGGTAGGCAATAATTTCCTCCTAAACCTTAAACTTCCATAGCAGGGCTTCCCAAACTGATGAGAAGTTGTACTGATATCATCTGACCAAGGGCAGGAGGCACATTATTCCAGCTTTACTATTACACTAATAAAAATTATGCTGTTCAGTCGACATGGTCCTAACTCCAAGAATCTAGCACTTCTTCAGAATGGAATTTCATGCCTCTTGGATGCAAGTTATTTATTGCTTTATTGGCTTCCCAGGAGGGGTCTCACCAGCCTCTATTGCTCAATGTCATCACTGACAGAGCAATACTCATTCATTGGAAGGATTAAAAATTCACTTCAAAATGAAGATAATAACTTAACATTTAAAAAAAAAAAAAATTTTCCCCAATGTTTTATTCTAAAACAAACACTTCCCTGGGCAGGATGGCAGTGCATACCTGTAATCCTAGTACTTTGGAGGCTGAGACAAGAAGATCACCATGAGTTCAAGGCCAGCCTGGACTACATAGTGAATTCAAGGCCAGCAAGGATTACTTAGTAGGACCCTGTCCCAACAAAGCAAAACATCAGTTAATTAAAAATAAACAAACATTTCAGAGAAAATAGAAAAAACACTTCAGGGTCAGCTGGCCTGGCTGACTCAAGACCAGGGCTTGGAGTGGAGACACCAAACCAGGCTGCTCTAGCAGGTTTTGCTGGCCACCAAGGGGTGGGCCCAGAGCCAAGGGAAGTTGTCGGGGCCACAAGAAATTTTTGCCCCTTGCCCCTGTTCTTTCCTTTACTGTTATGTTTACCTTTCATCTTTGCAGTCAGATCAGTTAAAAGGCAAACCACAGACAGAGAGAAACCACAGTAGGCCCCTGCCTGTAAGAGGTAAAATGGGAAACTTCCCAAACCGCTTGTAAGGCTCAGGAGTGCACATGGTTGCTGCTTCCAGTCAGACAATTAAAAAGAGATCAGTGTTCTAGTCTGACAAGTCTTAAATGAGGCTTTAAAAATCAGATTCTCCTACGAGGTTGACCTCATGGTTTTCCCTCTCGAATAATGGAGTATGTGTTCAACTGGAGCTAGAAGAACTCCACAAAATCCTGCTTCTTCTCATCCATTTATCATCCAACAAATATTTACTGAATACCTGGTTCATTCCAGCACAGATTGTACTAGATGTGGGAATTCAATATGAATGACACAAAAACTTCATAAAAATTCCTACCTTTGTGGATTTTATACTTCTAGTCTAAGAGGGCAGATTATAAACAAAATATAGAGCTGTGTACTAGATAGAGAAAAATGCTAAGAAAAAAAGCAGATAAGGGGACAGGAAGTATGTATGTTTCTAAGTTTCTTTCTTTAATTATGCACCTTCAGGAAATGCACTCAAATGAACACCAGAGGTATCTGGGAGAAAAACATTTCAAGCAAATGGAGCTCTATGTGCAAAGGCCCTGAGACAGCGTGTACCCTGGCACAGGCAGGGGTAGCAAGCAGGCCGGGCAGCCAGAACACAGCGAGCGACCCCGAGAGCAGCAGAAGCAGGCATGCTGGTAGTAGACTACTGTGGCTTTGCAGATCCCTGCAAGAATCTTGGTTTATACTCTGGAAAACAGAAATAGAGAGAATTTTAAACAAATAACTGATGAGATCTGGCTTGGGCTTTCTCAGAATCATTCTAGCTAGTGGGTGAAGACTAGACTGCAGAGAGCTGGGGAGGGAATCAATCTTACCAGCTATGGGATCTTCATCAAGCCACCCAAATCTCTTTCTAGTTGTGCTAAGCTTTAGAAGCCTTAAAAAAGATAGTTCTTCAAAAGAAAAAAAAAAAAAAAAAGATAGTTCTATGCCCCACTCAATTCTCACACTCTAACATGCTAAGTTGATGTCCTTTGTGTTACTGTTAAATTCATCTCAACTATTATAAATCTGCCCTTTCCCAAACGCCTTAACTTAAGAACTAAGTTGAAGAATTCAATTTGACAACACAGACCATATGCCGGGCCAATGCTACCTAGGACACAAAGATGGTAAGATTCTAAGGTTGGGATTGTGAATGTCTCTCAAAGGAAGGCCTCTGTATGAAAGCTCTGGTCCCTAGAATGCCAATATTGAGAGAGGCGGAAACTTTAGGAGGTGGTGTCTAACCAAGCACAGTGGTAAATGCCTTATTATCATCTGGGTATAGATGTCCCCCCAAAGCCTCATGTAGTCATGGGGTAGGTTTCTAGGGTTTGAGATTAATTCATGGTATAATGCTACAATTATGGGTGACAGTGCTACACCCATCCCAGGATGGATAGCCTGAATACAGCATAAGGGAGGGAAAGAGGCTTGCTCTCTGCTTGGTCACTGCTCCTCTATTTTTGCTCTTGCAATGTAGCTCTTTTCCACTGCTATGAATTGCTGCCCTCTGCCATGTGGCACTCTGCCTTGGAGTCAGCTGAGTATGGAATGAAACCACCATAACTGTGAGCTAAACAAACCTTTATTTCCTCAATTTGGAGTGTCAGGTATTTTGTCCCTGCAATAAGAAAAAAGTCCCAGCTAGAGTCCCAGCTACTCAGGAAGCTGGGGTAAGAGGATCATGAGTTCCAAAGCCAGCCTGGGCAACACAGCAAGATTACATTGGTAAAATTAAAAAAAAAAAATAGGAAGGTCTAATGGGAAATCCTCAGATCATTTGAGCATACCTTAGAAGAGTATTATGGGACCCTAATCTCTTCCCTTTTTTCACTTCCCAGCCATTTTCGTTTGGTCCATATTCCTACCATGATAGAGGCCCAAAACAACAGGGCCAGTCAATTGTGTACCAAAATCTCCAAAACTATGAGCCAAACAAAGCTTCTTTACAATTTTATTATCTTGGGTATTTTGTTACAGTGATGGAATGCTGACTAATACAACCTCAGTCCTACTCTAGAGAAGTTCAAATCTGCCAGGACAAAATAAAAGAGGGCCTTCCACTAGCATGAATATCTCCCCAGAGGCAGTCATCCAATCTTGAAATTCCCAGTCTTTAGAACCATGAGATAGATACATCCTTAGTCTGCATAAGCTTCTGAAGCTCTGGTATTTTGTTATAGTAACCAAAAATGTTCTAATACAAAGACATGAATGAAACATTAAAAGTGAAGACTGCAGAAAGGACAGGAATGTGAAAGGAATAAGGAAAACTACTTCCAGAGAAATGGTAGAGGGAGAGAATATGGGAAAATGAGGAATACTAAAGCAGCAAATGAATCAGGAAGAGGACAAGGAGGATGCAGACAGAAAGCAGGCTAGGAACGTTGTACTTTGCACCCTCTCGGATTCAGTCAAGGTGCAGTGTGTGTGGGAGTCTGTTTGCAGCCAGCTGAGGAGTAAATGTGAAGTGAGAAGAAAAACCAAGGCTTCAGACACAACTAGCTCTGACAAGACTACTGTTACCAAGGACAGCACCACCAGGAAAGTCTTATTCAACACTCTGAAGGTGCAAGGTATGAGAAACAGGAACTAAGAGCTTCTGGGGGATGAACTTCTAGTGATGGAAAAGAGGTTTCTTAGTTATCACCAGAGCATCATGGAACCACTAATCCTGAAACTAGCAACAGACAGTCGGAAAGGCCAGCTGTTTCTAGCAAATGCTGAGGATGATACCTTCACCCACCCACCCCACCTCCCCACACACACACTGGCCAACAGAGCAAGACTTGGCATCTCCATCTTCTTCCTCTTAGCATCACCGGCTTCTCGCCCATCAGAACCCCCCTAAGCAGTAGAGACTGTAGTCCTGTTGAAAGCATGACAAAAGTGTATCAGAAAGCCTTATACTTAGTGCCAACCACATGTGTGATACTATGAGCCCATAACCTGGCACCACTCAGACAGGAAAAGACTCTTTGGAAAACACAAGCTGGGGCCCAGACCCCGTACTGTCAGCAGAAGCTGCCTAAGTGCCCTTGGATGTGCTCTCTGAGGAAGAAGAGAAGTCCAAAGTGGAGTCTTTAACCCAAAAATTATTCTTAATTTGCAGTGCAGAGCACTGTAGAAAAGTCAGAAAATCAGAAAATCAAGCAAAAGGCCCAGCAGATTCTTTAAAATGTGCATCTACAGTCCCTTCTCCTTTAACCTCTACAAAAAAAAAAAAAAAAAAAAAAAAAAAAAAAAAAAAAAAAAAAAAAAAAAAAAAAAAAAAAAAAAAAAAAAAAAAAAAAAAAAAAAAAAAAAAAAAAAAAAAAAAAAAGAAGAAGAAGAAGTTCTTGCAAAGCTCTTACCTAATACCTACATCAAATATATATTAACTCCAAAAGAACATGTAAATCCCTTGTTATGATGCAAAGGTAAGCTTTCTCCTATTGAATTAGATACCTCTCTCCCAACCCTAGCAACCTTGCTCATTTATATTAAGTCAAATTCTACTTTGACTGTAGCTACCTCCCATTTAGAAGTTACCACCTCCCCCTACCCCCCCCCAAAAAAGCCCTACCCATTGTATTATCTACGTGTGATCTTTCTTGGAGGCAAATGCAAAAATTTAGCAGAACTCTTTCTAAAGGAAAACTCCCTATTTAGACCACACACTGATTAACATTAAAACTTAAAACATCATAGAGAGCAAACATTCTAGTAATAAAATAAAGATGCCACAAACTAAAACAGGTATGCCTACAGCAAAATGAGAAATGTACCAAATGGATCATCATTCTCCTGGCTCCTGCATCCAATGGCTATATAACAACTACAGTGCAGACAAACACAACGGATGAAAAGCAAAGATACAGGTGTGTCTTCACAAAACAGGTTGTTAGTCTGCTAGTTGTTCCTGATACATATTGTATGATATGAATACATGACAAATAACAATCTCTCTAAAGTGGCAAAATTAAGGAAAATGGGAATGAATGTCTATTCAGAAAGGCTTTGGAAAAAAGAGAACAGCAACAATAAATATCCCAATTTAGAAGCTCAGAAACTTCTCCCACACATATAGGGAAGACCCTATGCTGCGATGATGCGAAATGTATGTAATGACTCAACGGTGCTTTCCCCCCTCTGTGCTGAACCTAATGCACCAGCAAACGACACAAAGCCTGATATAACAAAATGAGACATTTATCCTTAATGGGTACTCAGGAGAGTTTTGTTTTTGAGTAAGTTTTGTTTTAAAGAAAAAGCCATGAAAGAGATAACTCAGAGAAGATCACACAAAAATACTTAGGGCACCACGTGAATATGGGACTTTGTGATTAGAATCTAAGAATCTCACTTCATATAACCTTTCAAGTATGAAAAAAGCCACCTCTGCTCTAGTAATTATCAGATCGTTAATTTTAAAACTAAATTTGCAAATAGTTATCAGTACATTTTGCATCTAAAACTCAATATCCGATCATCAAAGCATATGAATCACTAAAAATGCTGCCACAATCACACTCCTGGAGGGGACACTGTCATACATCAAATGGAATAAAGCATTCATCAAGTTTCCATTAATTAAAGAGTCAAGAAAGACACCCAAGTTCTGCTAAGCCCTCCACCTGGCCGGCTGGGTGCTCCTGTCCAGTAGCAGGGGCAGCGCTCTCGCTTGTGAAACTGCAGCCCATTTCCCAAGGCAATCTGATAAACAGGAAAGCTCAAGGCCCATGTCTGTAAGACTGTTTTCTAAAGATCATTTTTTTCAGGAGCTAATCAACTGAAATGTGTTTTTACAAATGATCCATCTGTAATTTTATACAAAAACCTGACCTTCAACATATACCAGAGAGAGGAACTATGTATTTGGAAGGACAGAAAAACAGGTGTTTCTTCCTAGTGCAAACAGCACCCAACTCAGAAGGCCCCTTCCACTCTGAGTCCAGTGCCCAAGGGGTTGTAAAAGTGGATGTTTCTCTGTAATTCTTTTTTTTTTAAGCGACAATTGAGCTAATGTTTCAAGGAATTTTAAATTATTATCCTGACAAGTGTTTAACATTAAATTCTAAACACAAACTTTGCCAGACTCTACATATCACGAGTCCTCTTTCCAAGCTAGAAGCTTTCAGCATAAAAGAATCACTGGCACAAACACCATTAGTCTTTTTCCTCTTATCCAGTCATTTATCATCAAGTTATATCAGGATGGCCTGAAGAAATGGTTCTGGGGCTCTTGTTTCAGACCTTCCATTTCAAATATGGTCTCTAACTCTTATAAGTAGTTGTCAGCTTATTAAGTCTCCATTTTGGCCTGAAACACTTCAGAATAAAAAATGCAGAGTGAAGTCCAAATGAGCGTGGCCTCAGACAGAATTTATATTAATGTTGCTCCAAACATGAAATATTGTACACATCTTGGTTGAGATAGCAAGGGAAAAATCAGTAATCTCTAGGGCATGTAGGGAGAATGACTAGAAATCTGTGCTAAATCTTAAGGATTCTGCAGGCAGAGAAAACAAAACTCAATATCAGTTAACAAGCAAATGTGCTATTTCAAAAAGTATAAAACAAGAAATGTAGACATGGACAGAGCCCAGGAAATGAACCCAAATCTTTTTGTAAAACCCTTCCAACTAGTGTTGATTTATTTCAACTTCACTGGAAACTCAACAAATTCTCAACAGCTTGTGTTTTACGAAATGCTACAAAAAAGTAGCACTATCATTCCAAGTGTTATTCTGAATATGGGGACCCGAGAAATTACTGCCATGGATCTTTGTGCACTTAATTTTCTCCCAAGACACAAATGCCCTTGATGAACCTGTTAAGGCTAGTTTTTCATAGAGCCTGGATTCAGTCTTACACAGTTGTCTGGCTTACAGCTGTCTATAGTCCTATGCAAGGCTGCTTTTGAGATAAAGACCCTAAGAAGATTTACCCAGCTCAGGTTGTACAAATTTCAAAAAAGAGTTAACATTTTTTAAATTTTTAAAAAATTTAACATTTGAAAATACAAGGAAAAGCAGGGCATGGTGGTGCACACCTGTAATCCCAGCACTCAGGAGGCTGAGGCAGGAGGATCAGTGCAAGTTCGAGACCAGCCTGGGCTACAAAAATGAGCTCAAGACTAACCTGAACTGCACAGCAAGACCCTGTTTCAAAAAGACAAAAAAAAAAAAAAAAAAAAGCACAAGGAAAATCTTCTAGTGGACTGATGAAACTGGCAATAAAATCATTGGCAAAACTGTTAAGAGTAAAAGAAGACTGTCCTCTAATAACTAAGAAATCTGACAATTATAACTTTTTGTGCAACAGCCATGAAAAATTACATTTCAAAACAAGTTATAGAGAACAGAGGTAATTCAAAATGACCATCCTTGGGGGTGGAGAAATAGCTCAATAGAACCAGTGCTTGCCTGGCAAGTGCAATGACCTGAGTTCAATCCCCAGTCCCACAAAAAAAAAAAAAAAAAAAAAAATGACCATCCAGCAGAACCATCCAGAAAAAATACTATAGCAAGGTTACTATTTGCCAAGCCCTTTTCTAAGTTCTAACTATTCTGTTAGGTTTAAAATGTAGTCAGAATCTTTCACAGATATATCATCCCAGGAAATTGGTCACCACTTAACTAATAAATTAAGTCAATAGTAATCACCTTCTTAGAAGACAGCATATTTGAGTTCCCTGGTCTCTTAGGCCCAGAGTCTGTGCTCACAATCACCTGACTTTTATAAGATACAATCAAGTTTGCACGCAAAGAGGAAATATGAGTTCCTTCTTGAGTTTTAAAGAGAATAACTCAATAGTTTCCTGCTGGAAAACCAGGTTCTCCATGACTGACAGCCATGGTGTAATCCCAACAGTTAGGAGGCTGAGGCAGGAGGAGTGCTATGAGTTTGAGCATAGGCTAGACAGCAAGTTCATGAACTACATGTCAAACATGATCTACATAGCAAGACTCTATCTCAAAGTGGAGAATTAAAAATCTTCCAGTGACAGAGCCCTAGGCATTTCTCAGGTATCTTAGACCCCTGACATCAGAGAACTGAATATGGACATCTAATTTGCCAAGCTCCAAAACCAGGAATCACATGCCAGTTAGGGGTATAAGGTGGGTAAACATTTGTGGAATTAAATAAACTAGATCAGAGTATAGAAAGACTAAATGATATCTAAAATAAATACTATACTGCAGTTTAAGGGTAATGTTGGAATAGAGAAATATAAAAAGGAGGGGCTAAATTTTTTTTCAGTTCTATTTTCTTTTTTATTATCTAAAAAGAACACAAAAGAAAAAAATTAGAAAATAAAACTTCACTTAACAAATAAATAGGAATTCAACAATGATTCTGTATTTCATAATGTTGGCTTTAAATTAGTTGTTCAGATTGAAAGGGCTAAATTTTGAGGTAATTTTAAAAATAACCGACCCTAACTTGGTTAATGAAATTAAATCACTATTATGCAATACAAGAGAAACTTGTCTATAAAGCTGCAAGGGTAGAAATCCTTTTTAAAAAGTTAGTTTGACTGATTTTTCAAGCATATTAGTTCCTAACTATTATTTACATATGTATTTACAGGCATGACCATCTAGAGGCAAACATATCATCTATACCAAAAGTGGTATCAAATATACTTTGAACTACATACATATTGAGCCTGCCTGATCCAAAATTCCAAAATGCTCCAAGATCCAAAACCTTTTCAGCATCAAAGACACAAGTAAAAATTTCCACACCTGACCTCATGTGACAGATCAAAGCCAAAATGCAGATACTCTAAAAAGATTGTACAAAATTATCATTAGGCTATGAGCATAAGGCTTGTGTAAAACATAAATGTTATATTTGGATGTAGGTAACTGTCCCAAAAGAGCTTATAATATATAACCATGTATTTAAACTCTGAAGAAGTCCACTAGATTCTGGTCCCTTATTTCAGATCAAGTATATTCATTCTGTACTAAAACATGTCTCTGGAGGGCCGGGTAGATAGCTCCATGGCACAAGTGTCTGTCTGGCAAGTGCAAGGTCATGAGTTTGAACCCTGGTCCTGCCCAATAAATAAATAATAAAGCATAACTCTGAAGAATGCATAGTAATGAAAGTATTATAATTTTAGCCCAACAATCCTTTATTATTTTGTATTTGGAAGACATTAATGAAAGATAATAAGGACAGACAGGATTGTGAGTGAACCAACCTGCCTGTGAATTATAAAATTTTATGCAAAAGATAAATGAAAATTCATAGTGGATTTCTCTGAATTGCCACTTCTCTTAAATAACCTGAAAAACTATTCAAACTACACAAAATTATTTTACTATACATCTCTTATGGAAACAAGTTGAAAAAACCCTATGCATATACTTAACATCTGTCTGGCCAACACAGAGTTCTTGACATGTAACCAACATACAGGCCCTATCCTCAAAGTCATTCTCATTTTCATTAGTTGAAATTAAATCCAGTTCTCCAGTAAAAATTCAAAAAGGAACTTGGTTAAGTCGCTAGATAAAGGCCCAATCTAGTGTATGCTTAATACTCAACAAGTCAGTCTAAGTGCCTTACAGACATTAATACAACAGTATATTGTGCTCCCCCTATTGGTTAAAATTTAAAAATAACAATGAATTCCCCAGGGATTGCTTTGAAGTTCTGGGGTTCAAAAGTAAGTTGATGGTTTTTATGCTTAAAAAACAAGCAGAATCGACAGTTGTTAAGCAAAGCTACCATGTAACAGTTAGATTCCATCACAACAGGAAAAATAAAATCTGACAAATGACAAAGATAAACTGAAGGGCAAAAAATATGCTGAAGCCTTGAAACTCTAAACAATGAATAATTAAAGCCAAAAGTAAAGAACACGAAGAAACACAGCAACATCCTTTAACACAATGGCATGAAATCAAGTCCATTTTAATAGCCCTTAAGGGGGTAAGAATTATTTCCCTACCTCCACTGCCAACCTCAAGCTGTTTCCTAAGGAAGCCAAGTAATGGTGATCAACAATGTCTGGAGAATTAATAAAAGAAATTAAAACTACAGAGTTATATTAATACAAGTCAGGGAGCTATTTATAATAATTTGGCGCCAGTTTCAGAGGGCTACAATGTGGCATCTCATAAGTATATATATTAAGTATATATTAAATTATCTAAATTAATCACAGATATTTTATGTATTTTGAAAGATGTATTCAACTCATGCAGAAAGCTAAGCAATGGCAAAAGACCCCATGGATTCCCTGCACACAAATGTGACTGCACTTGCTGCCCGAATCCATTTGAGCAAACTAGCTCCAGAATTAAGACTCACAGGTGTTCACGCACTCAGACTGGAAACTTAACCTGTGCTGCCTTATCCGTAAAATGGGGCAGATGAGATTTCTTACCATAGGTTTAATGAGATGGTTACATACAACTGTACCAGTAAGGACAGCGCTGCCTACACAGAGGCTCAACTACGTTCATCAATCTTAGCCAAAGAAGGTCAAGTTCTCGCTTCTGTCTGAAGTACCATTACAGGAATATTAAGTCTTGCAGGAGTTTTACCTCTTGTGGAGACCTATCTCCTCTCAAGAGCACAGCTCACTTCGAAGAGAGAAGGAACTCCGCAAACACCAGATTTCCCATCTCTGGCTGCCACTCCTACTGCCCCTCTGCGTGGTTCCTCTCAGGTCTGGTCTACGCAGGGCTGGGACAAGTAGTGACAACACCTGGCAGCGCTTACTGGGCGCCAGGCACTGTTCTAGCACCTTACACACAGAAGTCATTTGATCCTCACAGCAACTTTGTGGGCCGGTCCAGCTAAGGAAATGCAGCGATTTCTTCTGCCCACTTTTTGTGTAGACAGAATATCCATTAGATTCTATTGGGTCAAGGTAGTTCGTGCTGGACACGCAGCTTCCTAAACTATGATTCTAGAAAGTAGGGTAAATGCCCTAATAAGAACAAGTCTGCTTCTAGCCACTGTCCAAGATTCCCAAGTCTGTCGGAACCGGGTAGCACGTGAGGAGCCTTACACACCCGGCGCGCGGCTCAGCCCGGGAGGCAGCACCCGAGGGCGCGCCCAGCGGGCAGCGCTGCTTCCCGAGCTGCGCTCTCTGCCGCCAAATTCACTGCAAACCCACAGCAAACCTTTCCCAGGGACGCTGTCACGCGCCCGGAGGGAAGTGACCAGCGCGTCCCGCCGGGTTAGAAGGAACCATGGAGAGGAAGAGTGAGGGCGGGCGAGGGGTCCCCCACCCCCCCAGCACTGCGCGTCGCAGCAAGAGCTGCCCACCCGCGCGCCACAGGTGCCCACGCCCCCAGCCCCGCGGGACAGAGGCCGCTGCTCCCGCAGCCTGGGCGACCCCGGCCGTGCAGCGGACACCAACCTCGCTCGCCGAGCGGACCCGCACGGCGCAGCCTTAAGAGCCCGCGGCCCGACGCGTGCAGAGCGAGGCGCCGGCTGCAGCGCCGGGGCCGGAGCAGCACGCACGTACCTCGGGGCAGTGTGTCACGAGCAGATCCACCCGCTGCAAGTTGGAGGAGAGTAGAGCAAAGTTTCCCCGCCCAGCGTTCGCCTCCGGCAGCGGCTGCGCCTCGGCACAACTACGCCATCCGGGCTGGCCGGGACTTTCACCTCCTGCCGGGAGCTCCCGGAATCGCGCAGGGAAAGTGGCCCGGCGCGAGAGCCGCGGACTGCTGTGCTTCACTCCTCAGGAAGAGTAAAGTATCTCTCCGCGTCCCCGAAACCTTCGATTTCCCCCATCGGGCCGACCCAGCGCTCCTGCTCGCTCTTACAAGCGCGGGCGGGGCCGGGCAGGGCGCCACAGCAATCAGCGTGCGGGGGGAAGGGCGCTCTTCGCCGCGCCCCCACCGGGGGCTCAGGCGGCAGAAACTCCTCCTCCCGCCTCCCGCCTCTTCTCTCCTCCCCTTTGCCTCCCCGGCTGATGGATGAGACCCGAGAGCTGCTCTAGCCTGCGTTGTCCTTGGGCTGAAAAGACAGGACAGGAAAGCAGGAGCTTGGGGCGCCCAGGTTGGGGTGACAATCGGGAGCCTCCGTCGGGGAGAAATGAGGGGGACCCGCGGCGCAAACCCCAGGGAGGGCTTTCTCCAACTGGCTGTCTCAGACCCCAGGACTCTCTGAAGAAGGGTTACAATTTGGTTCCTCGATATCCTGGATATAGAAATTCTAAAACTTCACATAAAATGATCGTACCCCCTTGCCCACTCTCCAGCACAGCCCCTATGCACACGTTCATTCTTCCCCCGTTTGGTTTTTTGTTTTTGTTTTTGTTTTTATTTGGCCAACCTCAAACCTGTTTTTTCATTCAAGATTTGCCCGGATGGTGGGCACCAGGGTAGATACATCTTCCTTTCTTTAACAATTAGGAGTGTATTACCCAGCAGTTTGCCCTGATGGCTCACTAAATTAATATAAATTAAGGAGCTAACTCAGTGTTAACTGACACAGTCCCAGGTCAGCATGCTGTAAATGACAAATGTACAGAGTAAGAGAACGAGGTTGCCGGGCGTGGTGGCGCACGCCTGTAATCCCAGCACTCGGGAGGCTGAGGCAGGAGGATCGGTGCGAGTTCGAGACCAGCCTGGGCTACAAAAGTGAGCTCAGGACCAGCCTCAACTGCATAGCGAGACTCTGTCTCAAAAAGACCAAAAAAAAAAAAAAAAAAAGAAAGTGAATATATGTAAAGTTATTACAGTGAAACACAAACTGCCACATTGCCCTTAATACCCCTCAAAATTCACTTTATGTTTGGGGGAGTTTTTATTTTTTGTGGTTTTTTGAGACAAGGTCTTGCTATGGAGTTTAGGCTGGCCTTGAACTCAGTATGTAACCTAGGTTGCCCTGGAGCTCACAGTGATATTCCTGTCTTGGCCTCGCAAGTGCTGGATTACAGCACAGGTGTGTACCACCACACCTGGCCAAAGCTCAATTTAAACCCATTTATCTCATGGTTCTTGTTACTTTGTGAAGCAGTTCCAGAAGTCCTTTTTCATGTCTTCACCAGAGATGATAAAAAAGAGTATAGCGAACACTGCTGCCAAGTGTCATTCTAGGGAAAGGGAAGCGTCTGACGGCATTATGGTGTGTCCTTGTCCACTTTATTCATTGGTCATGGCACTAAGCAACTTGTGGCTCTCCCCCAAAGTCAAGATAGTCCTCAAAGGTAAATGTTTTTAGCTGGCTCAGGACATCAGACCAGCCATCACAGCTTAACCAAAGACAATTAATAATAAAAACGTATTAATTGTTAAATCATTTATTTATTTGGTACAGGGTCTCACTATGCAGCTTGGTCTTGCAGTGATCCTCCTGCCTTAGCCTCCCCAGCTCTGGGATTACAGGTGTGTACTACCACACCCAGTTTTAGTGGCTCAGCATGCCTGGGGGCAAAGCTAGTATGGCATGGGGTACCAGGGATCCAACCCAAGTCTTTACACTTGCCAAACAGACACTTAGACTGCTGAGCTATCTTGACAGCATTCATGGGTGATTCTGTTTAGGACTGGAAATCTTTTGAGAAAGATTTCTAATTATGAATTGAATTTCTTTCATTGAAATATAGATGTCCACGTGCCGGCCAAATAGCTCAGTGGATTAATGCCCTGCAAACAGGTGCAGAGGTTGGAGGGGTTGAATCCTTGGGTCTGCTGTACTGGCCCTGACCCCAGGGTGCACTGAGATGGCAATTGAGACTGGGCCTGGTAGTGCCAGCCTATAATCCCAGCTCTTGGGAGGCTGTAAACAGATGAATCACTATGAGTTCCATCTACTAGTAAGACACTGAACATCCTGTAGACCCTTCCCTAAAAATAAAGTACAAAAAAAAAAAAGAAATAAATATGGATATCCAGAAGTATTTTTGTTAATGTCTTCTAAGCAATTTTGCATTTTCCAAGCAATTTTTCCATCTCTTTTTTTCTCTAATCTGTTACTTTCATTTTTTGTAATTTTTATAAGTATATTTTTGTTATACATAGTGCCCTCATTCATCATAGAGAATTTGTGCCTGTACATAATATTTCAATTCTTCATTTCTCATTCCCATCCCCTCTCTTTTACAGAAACTTGTAGACATTTTTCCATTTAATACAAGCATTTTTCTGTCATACCCTATACCTACACAGTAGTTTGGAGATTCAATTCATAAAGATCAGATTAATCAACTGACAATGCTACAAAAAACATTTATACCTTACCAGAATATTATTGACTACTATGTGAGAAATTTGAGCTAAACAGGTATTATAGGCAAATTATGTCTTTAATTAGGCATGATACTCCAAAGAAATAAAATGTTAAGTGTTAGAGTTACCCTAAGCTTTTGTATAGTCTCTCTAAGTGTAAGGCTTTAAAGATTTTATTAGACTCAAATTACTATTCATGCCTCAGGTTATCAAGTGAGTCTCAAGTACAGACATGACACTTGAACTAGGTGTGAAAATTTAATCCCATATTTATATGTATCAATCATGTTGAAGTTTTCTAAATAAAATGGCCTAGTAAAAGATAGAAAAACCAAATCCCAGTTATGAATGTCTTATCTTTAAAGCATAAACTATTCTCCAGGGAACTAAATTCACAACAGTAATCCTCTATTGTCCAAATGTACTAAGTAAAAGATGATAGATAGACAGATAGATAGATAGATAGATAGATAGATAGACAGACAGATAGATAGCCTTTAAATCCTGGATACTAACCGAGGCTTTGTAACTTGCCAAAGTAATACAATTAACAAGTGGGAAGACCTGAATTCAAATCCCTTTCACCTATCTTGAAACCCAACTTGTCAACCACCAGGGTCTGCTACACTAAAACTTTATGTATTGACAGAGTTAGGCTTGTTAAAAAGAATTCAGGGACATTTAATTAATTTCAGTAGATATACTGATATTTATAAAACTAAAAATGTCTTTAAAATTTTGTTGTCATTATTGTTCTTTTGTTTTTCTTGGCAATTTATATAGATTTTTATAGGGATGGAGTCTCTCTTTTTTAATTTCTTAACAACCTAGAACTATGGCTATCATAAGATACCAACCTTTATCAAGCTCAAGTTGGCATCTTGATTATTTTTTTCTGATCAGTTCTCTTTTTCTTTTTAAATTTTAAGCAGAGGGATGAAATAGAGACATACTTTATCTTATATACAAAATACTTGATGGCAGAGAATCTCTGTGACAGAGACTGCATCTCTCTTCTAGGTGTGGGCCTGCTGTTTTACAGTGACTAATATTCAGCACAGTCTCCAGATTCCATTGGTTAGCAGACAACTGCACAGATACTTAAGAACTTGTCTGTCCCTAATGCCATACACCGGATCTACCCTGGCTCCTTATAGAATACCTCAGTTTTCTGGAGGTCCATAGCATTAGAAAAATCACTTGATTGTTGCTCCTTTTTAAAAGTCCTAATACAGTCTTTCACGAATGCTTCACACTTTATAAGTCTTAACTAATTAAATCTTGAAAGAGCTATTGGCCTTATTTTATATATTACAAAATGACGCATGAAATAGTTAGATAACTTGCCTAAGAGCAACCAAAAAGAGGCAAAGCCAGGAAGCAGAGCAGGTGTCAGCCTGGCTCCGAGGCCTGCCTCTGCAGCTCCACTCTGTGCTGCAGTTAGAGTGAGCCCCCTTCTGCTCTTGGAGCTCAATGCTCTAAAATTTCAGGAGACCAAGACAAAAGTTTGTTTAGGATAAATAGTATTCTGCCAACACATAAAAGTGGATTCCTTTCACCCAGTAAATGTAACTAACATAAAGTTTGTCTAACACAGCCCATGGCTTGGAGGCAATTGCACAGCTGCTGTTAAGAACGTGTGGTAGAATGTAAACCAAATGTTGTTCCAAAATTGTTGCGACAGGGATGCCGGCCTACAAACTACAGCATGTGCTCTCATTTTCTGCTCAGTCCATCTATGATTACAGACAGATTTACAACTTTTTTTTTTTTCCAGTACCCGAGGATTGAACTCAGGACCTGGTACTTGCCAGGAAAGCCTTATTCTACTGAGCTATAATCCCTGGTCCTAGATTTACAACATTTATTTCTAAAATTCTCTCCTAAGAATTCAAGTTCATTGCCGGGCATGGTGGTACACGCCTGTAATCCCAGCACTCGGGAGGCTGAGGCAGGAGGATTGGTGTGAGTTCGAGACCATCCTGGGCTACAAAAGTGAGCTCAAGGCCAGCTTCAACTGCATAGTGAGACCCTGTCTCAAAAAGACAAAAAAAAAAAAAAAAAAAAAAAAAGAATTCCAGTTCGTCCTTTCAGAGGCTCTATATATAATCATAATCTAAGGCTATAATTTAAAACCACATTTTCTATATCTGTATGTGAAATTAGAATTTGATTTTCACTAAAAAAAAAAAAAAAAAAAAAAAAAGTTGCATTTGGCAAATTACAAATCAATGAGGGCAAAAGAGCTATCAGATGAACTCGGTGTGCAGGACAAGGTCCCCAAAACCACCTGATTCAGACAGAGATTTCTCAGAGAATTTGGAAACACAAATCCATAGCAAATCCCCTGTAGCCAGAAGTTCCTGCAAACTCTCCATTTCCTGTGCCTGAAAGGAACCCCAGTGGAGGCTTACACAATACACCTTCAACTTCCCACTCAGCAGGAATTCTGAGGAAGCAGGAAAACTGAGCATTTCAGAGTGATGGCAGCACGCCTGCCTGAGCCTGAGATGCATGTGGTCTGAGCTTCCAAGGGCCTGGCAGAGCCCTGGTCTCTGCAGCAGCAGCTGGGATTTAAGGTGAAGACCTCACCCCACACCCTTCTTCACAGTGACCCTGCAGACAACTAGCCCTTCTCTTTTTCCTGCTTTATGTTGGGTTTGGACTCTGAGAAGAGAAAAAAAGAAAGTATTATGAATTGTGAAATGTTATTTGGTGCTCAAGGGGACCTATAAAAGGCTAAGACATACAGTCAGTTAGCATATATTAATATCTGTAAATGTTGCAAATCTTTGCTCATAATGTAGGACCTTTCACCCTCAAGGGTCTCCACCACCATCTCTGTTCAGGGATTGTGCTTAATTTAGGAAGACTTGGACTGAGTAGAAGTGAGTGAGGAACTACTTACAGTTTAGATGTAGAGTGTCTCCCAAAATTCTCCAGGGTTTAGAGGCAGGGCTCTGGAAAAGGGATAGGATCGGGGATGCTATATTCGCCAGTGGACTTATGAGTTCAGCAGCTGATTGAGCTTTGGGAAGCGGGTACTGCTTAGAGCACAGTCACTGTCACACTGGTCTGGGAGGGTGTGTTTCCCTCCCAGGCTCCTCCCACCTTGCTCTGCTTCCTGGAGACCATGGCATGGCAGAAGCAGCTTCCCTCTACTAGGCCTTGCTCTCTGCCTCCTGGCTGTCATGGGGTAAGCAGTGTCCTCTACCCAGGACCTGCCATCATGCCATTTCTGCCCTGGAGCCAGCCAATGAGGACTGTGAATATAAGCCAAAAAATAAACCTCTCCTCCCTTAAGTTGTGGTGTTGGATACTTTGTCTCCACAACAAGAAAGTGACTAAGAGACAGCACCCATTTCACCCTCAGGGCCATCATTGGCTCAGTGCCTTTTCATAATGAACATATGTCATTTTTACCAAAACTATGAGCTAATCTGTCCCTTTTTTTCCTTTTATAGAGATGCAACTAAAACACTAAGCACTGAGGATCACTGGGCATTTAACAACATATTCAAGAGCTGATCAGTTGATTTTCAGCTGAGCTTGATTTCACTAAAAATTCCTCTTACAGATTGGAGGATCTCACAGTATTGTTGTGTGGTCTCCATGAGAAATCCAAGCCTGGAAATTACTGAAAGACTACAGAACCTGGTAGGGTCAAAGTGATGACAAAAATCACTTCCTCAATTACAGTTTCCAGCATTCCTCTCTTATCACCCATTTATATCTTTTCCAAGTCACTGCCTCTAGAGTATATTTTGCTTTTCATCATTATTTGACCTAATAGGACATCCAAACCATTGCCCTATGATGTTTTCACCATCTACAACCATGACTGATCTCACTTTACATTTATGAACACAATCATCTGTCAGTTTCTCTGCCACCCTTGAGGAAATGGTGTTGTAAAACCATGTGTCACAGCCGAATGAAGCTATGCGAACACCCAATGAAGGTGGCTCAGAGGACTCACTGAAGTTACACCCTCAGTGAGCAACGAACCTCTGAAACAAGTCAGTTTTATTTAGGATAGTCAGCGCAATCTCATGCATAATCACCTTAGCAAAAAGAGGCCCACATGCATAACCATGATCTTCATTAACTTCCATCCCTCTCCCATCATAGAATTCATTTAGGAGTCAATCAGTAGCATAACAAGAAAGGGAGAAAGCAATAAACAAAGAGTCCACAGGTGAAGCTGCCATACCACCGCTGTCCCTGGTCCCTGTCCATTATACTCCATTTCCTGAAATGCCAGTTAGGCTACATCTCCCTGTTTTTATTGTTTTTGAAAAAAATCATGTAGAGGACTACAGACTATCAATCCATAACCTGTGGATGGACCTGTCCTCACTACAGCACAAAGATCACATATCACGATGCTTCCATTAAACCACAGGATACCATAAAAAGAATCAAGGTTTTCAATACCTGTAACAGATCAGTGTCAAACAATTCTGACTGTCTCACAAAAGCATCATCAACTTCTAGGATCTCAGTGGCAACACACCACAGATCAACATTTCAGTGTAACAATATTCTATCCCAAATTCTTCATCCTTAGTTCATCCTTAGAGTCCATGTATCCTTGAAAGGTCTACAGTTGTTCCAACTTCCTGTGCTGCACACGATAAACAGTTTGCATGCTTCAGCTCAACATTACTCCAACTGCAGCAGTGGTGACTGTCATCAGTCCCAAGAGTATGGCCATCATAAGTTCACTTTTGTTCTCTTCTTCAACATCTCCAGCAAATGTTGGAACCATGGAAGGGGAGTCTCACAAGTCATATGCTGATCCTCATCCTGCTATAGATGTTATTCCTAGAAGATTCAAAGCTAGTAGAAGATTTTTATACATACATTCAAAGAATAACTGTGACATGTAATGACAGGGGCCAGAAGAGTTTCCTATAAGCCACTCGGGCAGAGCCATAAAGCTCCCAAGGAGCTTCATAGAGCTTCAATCTGATGCTTCCACTGGAAGTATTAACTAGCTCCCAGGCTGCCTCTCCTCCACAGATTTTCCAATGTATCCTAATCATTAAGATAAGCAACACTGGTATTCTGGCAGGATGTTAAATCTGGCAGTGGAAACATTTTATCAGAACCTACACCTTTAAAGTATTTCGGTGTTATTATTTACTAGTCTCTTTCCATCAGTGAATTCTTCTATTGTAAGGTGGATTTAGATTATAAACCAAAACTACCTTTAACACTTACCAGTAATGATAATAAGGTGATGATAGTGATGCAGGAAGAAAAAACTGATCTTCTGTGGGTGACTTCCAAATAATGTTTTCTTCTGGTGCTCTTCAAGTGATGATCAATCTCGGATATCAATTTTTAAGGAAGTTTAGCATTTGATTGGCTTTTGGTATTTTAGGTCTGGCCCATAGCAGGATCATCTGTCCCTCCTATAGTTGCTAGATATCTTGCCTTTAGTGTTATCTCTTTTCAGGGCCTAACCCTGTCTGACTGCCTATAATTTTTCTATCTAACTTGGCTGCTTGCAATATTCTCCCTTCTGAAGAAATAGCCTGAGCTGCTGTGAGGAATTATGGATGATGACTGCTCTGGCTTCTTCAGGCTGAAAGGGGTTGTAGTTGGGAAATGGCAGTCAGAGATACTTTCCAGAGGTTCTACCTAAAGGCCCTCAATAGATACCAGCAATTTTATTTTGCATAGATAGAATAGCTTAAACCCTTTTATTTATAGGGTCTGACAGCTTGTTATAAGTCCTTCTAACTTTAGTTATAATTATTTCTCATAAAAAACAAAATACCCACTCAGCAACTTTGCACAGTAAAAAATTTTGTACTGATCTGAATGGCCTGTCCCAAAAGCTGAAACATTTTAACCATGAAGGTACACAATTGGTTGACAAGTCTGTGAAACAGAGTAATATACTCAGCATTGACCTGGAAAAAATATCTCCAGAAACTGAACAGAGATGTGTGTCTTTGAACATGAATACAGTTTGTTTTTCTGAACAGTGGATATCTTCATTAAATAAAAAAGAAGAGGAACTTCAAAACTTATTGGAGGATATAAACAGAAGTTGGGAGGCTTCTAAGTCAGAGATCACTAAAAAATTAAATGAATATAAGGTAGAACATAACAACCAGCATGATATTTTTCTTAGCCAGATAAGAACTGATGAAAGAAAATTTGTCAGCACAAAATTTAGAACTTAATGAAACTACAAAACTGGGTTTGACTAAGCTTCACTGCTTTCTGCAACAGGATCTCAAACTGGATATCCCAACAGGTACAACATCACAGAGGAAATGTTATTTCTACCCATCAACACTGGTGAGAACTGAACCACAAGAACAGCTCCTTGATTGGCTGAAAAAGGAAAGCCCTGAGTTGTTGGTGATGGTGAGCTGTTCAGAAAACAATGAAGAGGGCGAGAACAGCCAGGTCATGAACAAAGAAGAGACAGTTCTGGAGCAGTCTATTGATGAACCTCTAGGTCAAAAGCCACCTGCAGTTGACAACAGGGATTGTTCTTCAAGCGGTGGAGTTCCGTTCTTCCAGCATAAAAAAATCACATGGAAAAGACAAAGAAAATAGAGGCATTAATCCAATGGAGAGGTCTAAGATAGAAGAAGCTGCAGAGCACCCTGTCACAAGGAGCAGATCACCACTTCGAGCCTAAAAACATCTTTGGTGCTTGATGCTTGAGATGATTTTCAACAAAACCTAAGGCCCCAGAACTTGAGCTTTATGTACCTATTAAAAATGAATAGAAAAAAAATGAATAGAATGTATCCAAGCAGTCTAGTATATGTCGCTAACTTTCTTATCTACCCATGATTTTGTCATCCCTATAATTCTCTGTATATTAAATTGGGTTGTATTTGGGGATCTGCACTGAGTAAATGTTTCAAGCTTTCCATATAAAATAGCCCTGTGCTTCCTCTGTAGTAAGTAGTAAGTGTGTGGGAGCTTTGCTGCTTAGGGCTGACCTTGCCTAGGCAGGTCTCCCTGGCCCTTGGCCTTACAGAGGAGCACCTCACAGACTTTTTTGCTATGACTTAGCTAAGTCCACTTCTTTCTCCTGGAGTTTTCTATGTTAACCTCTCAGGTCACTTTCTCTCTTCTTTATCCCACAAAACTTTTCTAGAGCTTCAAAGAAGTTTTTGTTGTAGTTGTTGTTGTAATTAGAATTGGAACCTAGTGAGTGCGAACCTACATCCTACTAAGCATCTCTTCTTTAGTTTTGTTTTACCCTAGGCATGAAAACATTTCATTCTTTTATGAGGCTAAACACCTTAGTCTACACATGATTTTCCAACAACCAGCTTCTCTAAAATATATAGACTGTTATTACAATGGAGCTTCCTAGAGCTTTGAATCATGGTTTTGTGATCCCACTCTAAGGCTCATGGTTTTAGGAGGTCATGCGATTTAAGACTTTCAGAAACTGCCTAAAATGACTATAATTTATATTATTTGGTTTTCCTTATGAAACTTCTTGTTCTTTGTATATAATATGCTTTTGGACATTTAGAAGCCCTTAGAAGGGCTCTGCCCCCCCCCCCTTTTTTGTGATACTGGGCATAAAACCAAAGGTGCTATGCAACTCAGCTCTACCCCCAGCCTTTTCCTTTTTTGTTTGGAGACTTAGTAACTTGTCCAAATTGGCCTAGAACTTGCAGTTGTCCTGTCTCAGCTTTGCAAGTAGCTGGAATTATAGGCATGCACCACTGTGCCTAGGGGCCTTGATGTTGTTTAAGCTGGCAGCCATATTTCTAGAAGTGAAAACATGAAGTTCCAGAGCACTTAGAAGGAATATGTGCAAGGAAAACATTTGTGCCCACATTAAGTTTAGCATATAAATCATAGAGATTACTTCGATGGCTAACACAACCCAGGCCCTATTGGGGGATTAGAAAATGTTTTGACAACCAAATTTACCTCGTAGAAGTTATTTTAATAAAATCATGGGTATAGTAACATCAGTATGAATGATGGAGAATGTATGTCCCCTTTATAAATTTATAATTTATAAATTTGGTTTCTTTTTTTTTAATAATTTTTTATTTTATTTATTTTTTTTCTCGTTTCAGAACCTTTATTTGTTTATTCACTCATATTTATGGCCGCTCAGCCCGCCCCAAGGGCAGGGCTGGCGCAGCATGTGGTGCCGGGGATTGAACCGCGGTCCCTGAAGCTGCCCAAGCTTTCCCAAGCAGGCACTTTAGACCACTGAGCCATCCCACTGGGCCCCTAAATTTGGTTTCTTAAAAAAAACCAAAATACCCTATTTTTAGTTACACCTTGTGAGGAGAACCATGATAGCAGCAAGATAATTTTGTTTTATTCTAATTTTCGAAGTATGATGACTGGAAGGAAAGTCAGGGTTGGAGAAGAACAAAGAGACCTGTACCAACGTCCAGCAAAAGGCTGTTTTTTTCTTTTGCTCATGATTTCTCAGGGCTTCTCCATGTAGATGACAGAGACTGTCTGGCCAGAGGGAGCAGCCAGACCCACTGCCCCTTTAGTCCTAATGGACTATCTGAGAAGCTGAGTCTGAGCTCTGGGGTCTTCGCCTTAGAGCACAGTCTCACTTCTAGTGGCTGCCTTGGCAGTCAGGGCATAGCTTGTGGGCCTCTTAAGACAATCCCTCTTATTCTAGCCTGGCTTCTGAAAGCCATAGAAGGTGAACTTTATCATCGTTAGCTGTTCTTGGAGCCAAGAGAATCAGACCTTTGGATTTGAGACTGCAATAAGGCAACTAATTTTTTTATCTCTTTTGTTTTCTCTCCCTGTTTTTCTCCCAGTTCCAATTACAGGAAATTAATTTCTTAATATCCTATAAAGTATCAGGTGAGTTTTTTCATCATCAATCTGAGATTTTGTATTAATTTTTATGGTTACTCATTTTCTGGGTTTTATTCGTTGAGCTGGTACCCAAATTACTTCTCCAGTATCTGTCATGACACAAGCAAAACCTCTTCCCCATCTCCGGATAACTCCTGGGCACCACATGCCTTTTTCTCCAACTTATTTTCCAGAGATTTCAAGAAGTCCTCAGGATCAGAAGACAGAAGCCGACAGGCTGAAAAGGCCCGCCTTACTTTCAAATTTTCCATTTTAGACTCTCCATCCTGCAAGGATGAATTATGAGATGTGGTGCTGCCTTCATGCTCTGTAATGTCCTCATCGATCGAACTCCTCATAGGACTGCCTTCCTGAGTCTGAGGAATCGGCTGCAGACTCGATTCCTCCGAGTCAGACTGCAGGGACTCCAAAACCAAGGAGTTAAGGCTACACAAAGACAACACACTTAGAGGAATAGGCTCTCCTTGCTGGTGTGCTCTTTGCAGAGCTTTTTCAACCTGCTTCCAAACTTTTGAGTCTAGAGCAGCTTTTCTCTTAGGTTGAAGCCATAAACAATGTCTTTTTACAAAGAACAATAATTCTTCAAAATTTTTTGGTTTCACCTTTACCCCTGCTCCTCTGAGTAATGTCTCTATAAGATGGACATACTCTTTTTCTATCAAAGCGGAATTTCCCATTGCTCTGAGCTTTAGCCGTGGTCTCGCCTACTCTGGGCATACTCTTCCCACTCAGTCAGGCCTCTCTTACCCCTTGTCATCCCTCGTGCCCCACGTTGCTCACCACTTGTTGTAAAACTATGTGTTGGAGTCAAATGGAGTGAAGACCCGATGAAGGTGGCTCAGAGGACCCACTGAGGTTACACCCTCAGTGAGCAACGAACCTCTGAAACAAGTCAGCTTTATTTAGGATAGTCAGCGCAATCTCATGCATAATCACCTTAGCAAAAAGAGGCCCACATGAGTAACCACGATCTTCATTAACTTCCATCCCTCTCCCATCACAGGGTTCATTTAGGAGTCAATCAATAGCATAACAAGAAAGGGAGAAAGCAATAAACAGAGAGTCCACAGGTGAATCTGCCTTACCACAGCTGTCCCTGGGCCCTGTCCTTTACACTCCGTTTCCTGAAATGCCAGTTAGGCTACAAAATGGCTCTGTTCCCTCTGCCCATGCATTGGATTCCACTTCTTCAAATACCTGAGGACTTTTGTCCTGTACTAATCCCCCCTTCGATCTGCATCCTCTGATTCCTCTCTTCCCTGGATTATTTCCATTAACTACAAACACACTATTTCAAAATTTTTTAAATCATTACTTGAGGACTGGGGAGATATCTTAGCCATCTAAGCACCTGCCTCACAAGCACAAGGGCCTGAGTTCCATCTCCAGTACTTCATGCATAGAATAAGTGCTTGCCTGGCAAATGCAGAGTCCTGAGTTCAATACCTGGTACTGGAAAAAGAAACTACATCCAATACTGCATGCAGTACCAGCCTGGAAAAACCTGTAATCCCACCATTGGGTGTGCTGACACAGGAGGATCATTACGAGTCTAAGCTGCATAGTGAAACCCTGTATCCAATCAATCAATCAATCAATCAATTTTTAAAATAAATAAATAAATTGTTACTTGATCCACATACCCATCAAACCCCTATTCCTCTGCTCCCTTTTTAGTAATGTTCTTTAAAACAAATGTCGACACTTGCATGGCTCCTCACTCACCATGTCCTCCTCAGCCAACTCTTATTGGTCCACATTTATTGAGGTCAGCATGTGGCCAGACCAGTGCCAATTCTCCATCTTCATTTTACCTTACTGTTCAGTAGCTCAAGACCCAGGAGACAACTCCTTCCTCCTTGAGGCTGTGCTTCAGCTACAGGGAGAAGAGGTACCAATGCTTTCCCTCCTCTTCCCTGGCTGTTTCCTCCAAGACACGTATACCAGCTCCTCCTCCTGGTCCCAGGATCTCAATTTTGGCTTATTCTAAGGGCCTTGTCCTCGGGCCTCTTCTCTACTGAGAGTCTCTCTGCCTCTGAAGGAGTTACAATCACCCAGACCCATCTCTTTAAATTATTGCACATTGATGATTTTAAAATATTTATCCCTCACTGGAATCTCTCCCCTAAACTCTAAACTCATTTATTTCCTTGCCTTTGCCATACCCTCTCTTGGATTCGGTCAGTGAGAAAAATCAGATATAACTGTGCAAAAGCTCAAATTCTGATTCTTATACACAGATCCCCTATCCTCCTCCTCTCATAAATACCTACTAGTGGTTCCAGTCAAGACCACATGGGCAGGGCCAGGGAGATAGCTGCGTGGCACAAGCACCTGCCTGCCATGCAAGGTCATGAGTCTGAACCCCGGTCCCACAAAAAAATAAAACAACTTAATGGGCCATCACTGATTCTTCTGTCTCTCACAACCCATAACCAGTGCATTAGCTTCTGTTTGTTCAACCTTCACATGATCACCTGTCACCATGTCCACTGTTTTCCCACCCTACTCAAAAAATACTGTCAACTTTTACTTTAAAAGTCTGAACAGTCCTGTCTCCCAGCTTCTTATCCAATAGCAACAACAACAACAACAACAACACACACA
Organism: Myocastor coypus; assembly: GCA_004027025.1. Taxonomy (NCBI): domain Eukaryota; kingdom Metazoa; phylum Chordata; class Mammalia; order Rodentia; family Myocastoridae; genus Myocastor; species Myocastor coypus. The sequence continues at coordinate 41,861 of PVJA010011827.1, forward strand.
CACACACACACACACACACACACACACTTGCATTCAATATGTTCTATGCATGAGCCACTTTAGTGGAGAAAATCTGTCCCATCTTTTTTTTTTTTTTTTTTTTGTCTTTTTGAGACAGGGTCTCACTATGCAGTTGAGGCTGGTCCTGAGCTCACTTTTGTAGCCCAGGCTGGTCTCAAACTCGCACCAGTCCTCCTACCTCAGCCTCCCGAGTGCTGGGACTTTCCATCTTTTGCATTGTATATAAATGAACATTAGATTACAAGTACCACAAAGGCAGAGATCACAACTATTTGAATCAGGTCTGAATTTCCAGCCACTATCTTAACCTCTACTTAAGTAAGCTAAAAACTGAGAATTGGCTACTGGTCTTGCTACAAGCTGACCTTAATGTATGTGGTCCATTGGGATCTAGTGGATGAAGAAATGGTGAGTGAATGTCAGTATACAATATCTAGTAGGTATCTAGTAGGCATTATCAAATGAAAAGATGTCCTTATTTCATAGTTGAGAGAATGAAATTAGTAAAGCCTTGCAACAACCACTGAGAGAGATAAAGTTCCAGGAGCTCAATAAAAGACTTACACAATGCCTGTGGGTGTTATGCAGGCCAGGACTTGGGAGATAGCAGAATGTACCTGCCCTGAAGGTATTAGAAGCAATCTGTCCAGGTAGGAAGCAAGTATACATGAAAGACGGCTTGACCTAGAAAGAAAAGTTCTAACATGAGTAAGGGACTTCCTGAAAGTGATGTGACCTGCTAACACAGCGTGGATAATACAAGCCCCCAGGCTGAAGCAAATAAGCCTGCTGACTAAAAGTTAGCTCAAAGGAAGGAAAGGATACTGTGGGGAGAGGAAATAATGTGCAAAACATCTTTCATATTCCTTTTATGTTGACCTTATAATACTCCACTGCACTAGGGAAGACAAAAATCATGTTCACATTGCATACTGTCATTGATGGAATATACTGACTGCCTTTGAGTACTGACGACATTGATACTAGAGAAAGAGAAACACTTCATAAAGGGTCTGGATACTCCCCAAGAGAGAGACAGGAAGAAGGCACTCAGTAGCTTACACAGCACTCTCCCTTTCACTTGTTTCTTCCCTTTGAGAAAGGACAGCATACCTCTTTCTCTTCTGGCTTGGGTCCCCTACCCGGCACAGTCTTGCTGGTACTGCCTTAAGTTTTCACTATGTCATATTAAAACAAGTTCAAATCTGTTTATAAAATCAAACAAACTTCCGGGCATGGTGGCACACACCTATAATCCTAGCACTTGGGAGGCTGAGGCAGGAGGATTGGTGCGAGTTCAAGACCAGCCTGGGCTACAAAAGTGAGCTCACAGCCAGCCTGAACTGCATAGTGAGACCCTGTCTCAAAAAGATCAAAAAAAAAAAAGATGGAATAATGCTTAATAGACAATTTTAAAAATAAATAAATAAAATCAAACAAACTGTTCAGACTTTGTGTTTGAAAGGAGAGGGAAAGGCTTCTTATTCTCTTATTTATTCACTCATTCATTCATTTATTCACTCATTTATTTATAGACTAGTTCCAGCTGAAACTTGAACTATAGAGCCCAGGCTAACCTCAAATACACAGTGGGCTTGCCTCTTTGCTCAGTTGTTTAAGCACCTGCATGGGCAAATCCAGGGCAGCTCAGGGGATCACAGTTCGATTTCCAACTCCACGTGCCACACCAGACAGGCCATGAAGGTAGCCTGAGACATCCAAAAATAAATAAATATATAAAATCCTTCTCAACCTTTGGTCTGGCCAAATAGCTCAGCAGATTAAAGCACCTGCGAGCAGAGTCAAGGGCCAGGGGTTCAATCCCCAGGCCTGTCATGCTAGTCCTGCCCCTGAGATGCACTGAGGTGGCAAGTGACGCTGGGCATGGTGGTGCTTGCCTATAATCCCGGCTTTTGAGTAGCTGTAAACAGGCAGACCACTGAGTCTGATCTGGTAGTGAGACCCTGAACACCTTCTAGACCCTTCCCTAAAATTAAAAAATAAAAGAAGTTTAAAAATGCAAACACACACACACACACACACACACACACACACACAGCCAGTGAGATAGCTCAGTGGCCTAAAGCACCTGCTTAGGCAAGCTTAGGCAACCGCAGGAACCACGGGTCAATCCCTGGCACCACATGCTGCACCAGCCCCACCCCCAGGACAGGCTGAGCCAGCCATAACATAAATAAATAAAATTTTTTTATCATCTTCAAACACACACACACACACACACACACACACACACACACACACACACACGTGAACCTCCTACCTCCACCTGCCCAGTGCAGGGATTACAGGTGTGCACCACCACACCCAGATTTTTTATTTTATCTATTTATTTTTAAGAATTTTACATATATGTATGTATGTGGTGCTGGGAAGGGAGCCCAGGGCCTCACATACACTAGGCAAATACTCCACCATTGATCTACACTCCCAGTGCTGAAGGTACTTTATGCTCTCATGGTTTTTTTGTTTCCTCTTCTTTTCTCTTCATCAGATTTTCTCACATGTCTTTCTCATAGTTCAAGCTATTATAACAGAAATACCACAGCCTATGTGGCTCAAACAGAAAGCATACTTTTATCATAGTTGTAGAGCCTGGAAAATTCAAAGCCACGATGCTAGACTTGTGAAGAGCCCACTTCCTGGTTTATAGGGGGCATGTCCTTGTTGTGCCCCCACAGGGCAGGGGAGTCTCTTTTATGAGGGCTACACCCTCACAACCTAAAGCACCAATCAAAATAATATCATAGGGCTTACCATTTCAAAATATGAATTTAAGGCTACACAAGTAGTCTATATATTAGGGTTCACTAGAGCGACAGAATACATGGTTTTTTTTTCCGTGTTGCCTTACAATGGAAGACCCAGAGGATTCAGTCAAAGCAGAAGGCCTAAAGTTCACTGTAGTCCCAAGGGAGTCTTTATTAGGATACCTGGAGACAGATGGCCAAAGATGACGGTTAAGACTGGAGCTCCTCCGAAGAAGCCAAAGGAAGATTTCCTTCTTTCCCCTTTTACTCCAGTCAGGCTCCAAGCTCATTGGCTGGTGCTACCCACATCCAGAGCAGATCTTCCCTCCTGAGCAAGGCAGTCACCCAGACAAACTCAGAACTGCACTGCACCAGTCTGATGTCATTTCTTATTCAAGCTGACACCACAATTAACTATCAGTCTGTAGCACCCTGCTTTTCCTTGACTGTAATTTTATTCATTTCAAATACATAAACAGAACATATATACTTATAGTTCATATATATCATAAAGGTGAATATATAGTATTTAATACACAGATGCATATAATTTTAAATGGTTAAGATGGTAAATTTTATGTTGTTTGTATTTTATACCATAATTTAAAAACTGAAAAAAATATAGCAAAATCGTATAGGCTTTTACTTATTTTTGTCCGATGGACCTCATACAAACTATGGTAATATGTAACAACCTGAATATTGATACTGATAAGATTCCTCAAAATAATATTTCTTTTCTCCCAAGGGTCTAGATAGGCCCGTGACATGAGCCCTGTAGCCTTGCACACATACTTGGCTGAAACTTCTAGGATATTCTGGTGTACAAACACTATCCACCTAATTTTCACATTTCCCCAGGTTCACTTGTACTGATTTGGATATGGATTGTAAACATTTAGCTATATGAGATCTCCCGTATTTATTCACAAAGTCAAAGTGCTAAACAATTCCGTCAGCACATAAATCTTTCATGTTGCTGTTTCATAACTGTGAATGCCTGTCTTTCATACTTGCTCCATTTCTAATCCTAGGAAATCCCTAATTGGTCTACTATTCCTAAAATTATGTTGTTTCAAAAATATTATATAAACAGCACCCAACACTGTGTATCCTCTTGGCATCGTCTTTCCTTCAGCGTAATTGCCTGGATGTTTTCACAAGATAATGTCCATATTAGTCATTAATTACCTTTTATTGCTGAATAGTATTTCACATAATCATTTTTTAGACACTAAAACTCTATAAACAGTATGAAAATAATTGTTCCATAAAATGAGAACAAACATGGGGGAGAAGCCCATCTTCCTAGTAAGTCTGGCCTCAGGGAGCAGGTGGACTGCCAGGGGAAGGCACAGCACTCTGAAATCAGCAGTCTCCTCCCTGTGGACTCCTCCTGGTAGAAAGGTAGGGAAAAGAGGTACTGCAATCTCCAAATAGAGTGCTGTGTCCAGTTCCTTTTACCTACTTTGTGGTGTCTGTGACCCTCCCCATCTCGAGGTCTTTCCCAGCTATGGGCATCTGGAGGAAATGGCTGGGTGCTTAGGGGGTCCCACTTGACCTCTCACCAGGCTGTAAAAGAGAGCATCAAGGAAGTGCAGGGAGAGCAGGGCCAGGAAGCTGCTAGCCCTCTGGACCCTGGCGTGGTCCCTGAAGGGCAGCCAGTGCCTGAGTCCTGAAAATCTTCCGCTGGATGAGGAACACACCAGGAAGCCCACAAGGCTCAGGCCACCAAGCAGCAAATCACGAGTCCTTCGGCAGAACTTCTGTCCTGGGGCTGTTTCGGTCAGCAACGCATCCTGGGGGCCCGAGGCTGGATACTGTCAGGCAGCGCAGTGCTGGCTGTTACAGGCATCCTGCACTCTCTGGAGCACATCAGAAGCTCCAGCCTCCTTCCTGGCTTTCCCAGTGATTTCCCTTGAAAGGGAGATGGCATTAGAGGGTTTGCAGCCAGCTCTAGACAAGGGTGCTATCTTTTCTCCTTGTGAGAGTGCATAGAACACACCTGGACTTTTTGTGGGGGTGGTACCTGGGATCAGACTCAGGACCTTAACTTGCCAGACAAGCGCTTATGCCACTGAGCTATTCCCCCAGCAAATTTCCTTATTTGGAAAGACCAAAGGTTTCAAAAGTATAGTTTATAGAAAGTTTTGCTATCATTATAAAAGCTCTCTCTCTCTCTCTCTCTCTCTCTCCCTCTCTCTGTCTTTCTCTTTCTCTGTGTGTGTGTGTCTCACCTCACACATGCACACACATACACATACACAAACACAAAAAAAATCGTATCTCAAAGACTTTCATGTGACACAGTTTTGATGACGGCATACTTTACAGCGCACTGGTTCATTAAACTCTGCTCAGCCTCCTAATTACATAATCGTGATGGGATTAACTGAGCAGCTCATCCAACTGTCCTGAAGGTCAACAGAGGGGCCCGCTGTCCAGCGATAATCTTGCTCTCCAGTTATTCTAGGCCGGCGTGGTGAGAACGTGATGTGCAGTCATGCAGAGGGTCATACATACTTTGTCCCAAGACTCCTCTGTGGCTGTTGTGTGGGCTGAACTGAGCACAACTTAGCAACTGTGAGCACAAAGTAGAAAGCTGCTCCTCTAAGGAAAGAATGGATCTTGTCTATTTTTTTTACACCCTCATACTAAAGAAAAACATAAAGAATGCTATAAATGCCCATGCATCGACATCCAGAATTGATCACTGTAAACATTTTGACAAATTTTCTTTTCATCAAAATAAAATATTACATGCAAAATCAAAGCCCCTGTTTTTCTTCTCCCAATCCCAGTCCAGACCATTTTCCCTCCCTGTTCCTTCAGAAGCAATCACTTTTATAAGTTTGTTATATATCTTTGTAGGGCCAGGGAGATAACTCAGTGGTTTAAGCACCTCTCTAGAAAGCACAAGGACCCGGGTTCGATTCCTGGTACCACGTACATTGCCAGCCCTATATCATGCACTGAAATGGGGCATGATGGCGCACAGCTGTAATCCCAGTGCTGGAAAGGCTGAGACAGGAGGATCACTATGAGTCCAAGCTGCATAGCAAGACCCTGTACCAAATAAATATTATGTATCTTTCTAGAGTGTTGTGTTATACTTTTACATATGTGTGTATGTACTGAAAGTCAGAGACAGTGGCGCATGCCTGTAATCCCAGCACTCGGGAGACTGAGGCAGGAGGATCAGTGAGAGTTCGAGACCATCCTGGGCTACAAAACTGAGCTCAAGGCCAGCCTAAACTGTACAGCGAGACCCTATCTCAAAAAGACAAAAAAAAAAAAAAGTCAGAGACAGAGCATTAGCATTAGTGTGAAGATGTTGCATAAATGGCACACAACGTATACCTTGATTTTTAAATTCACATTATAAAGTTTTTTCCTGTGTGGAGGATTGAACCTAGAGTCTCACTCATGCTAAGGAAGCACTCTACCACTAAGCTACATTCTCAACCCCTCAAAACTGTTGTTACTAGAATGACAGGATCATGTCCCACAGTGATGGAGAATTCAGCCAAGGACAGGAGAGATAGGGTACAAGAAAATATCTTTAAAAGATAAAGAAATCAGGAAGTAAAGCTCTTGCTAGCCGGAAGGAGATTCTGAGTAGGATACACATGTTGTGTTATATTCTTACATATGTGTATATGTACAGAACATGGGCTGTTTGTCTTACATATACTGTATATGGGCTGTTTGTCTACAAGTTTTTAAGGAATTTAGTAGGAAGCTGAAGCTGATGTATAAGTAACAGAATCTCTAGAGGCTAGATATTACTTAGGGTCCAATCTGCAGTGTCCATGCAGTACCACACAGGGTCCCTGTCCCCTGGAGCCAGCACCTACCTGATCATGCCCTAGGGAGGATCCAGACAACTGACAACACCTGGCAGATGTTTTAGTGAGACCACTGGAGGGTCATGGCTGAGCAGACTCCATTTAGGCCTTCCTAACTTTAAATTTGGAAAGTCTAACAGTATCAATGTTGGAGAGGATGTAAAAAAATAGAATGTCTCAAATCCATTACAAGAGACCTAAGTTAGTACAGCCCTAGAGGAAGGACAGGTGTTGGCAATATCTGTAAAGTTTTAATTATTTATATCTTTCAACCCAACAATCCCACCCCTTGTTATGTATCAAAGGCTGGAGAGGTTGTTGTACAAGTGAACTAGGATACAGGTACAGATACCTCTTGTTTACTGAAACATTGTAATAGTAGAAACTAGAAACAGTTCAAATGGCCATCTTCAAGGGAATTTATAAAATTGCTATTTTAATAGGGGAATATTATAGAACAGGTAAGAGAAAAGAACCAAGTATCATCATCTTTTGGTTTCTGTGTGGGATTGGGTCTGTGAACCTATAAAGAGGTCTAAATCTGCAGAAGCTAGTTTGGGGCTGCTGTCCTTAATGCCTGCTAGGAGTCCAGTGACTATCTCACTAATTTCCATTACACTATTTTTCAGTTTCTTTTTGGGGGGAGGGACCTGGGTTCAAACTCATGACCTTGCACTTGCCAGGCAGGAACTTGTGCCACAGAGCTATCTCCCCAGCCCCTCCATTACATTATTTTTTAAACCTATTTGTGCTGTGTATGTGTACATTCAGTCCTCCATATCCTGGGGTTCTGCATCAATGGATTCAAGCACCCAAACACTGAGATTATTTAAAAATTACATCTTTATTGAACATGTACAAATTATTTTTATTATTCTCTAAACAATACAGCATAAGAATTATTTGCATAGAATTTACATTGTATTAGGTATTATGTGTAATCTGGGCATGATTTAAAATATATGTGAGAATAAGGGGAGATTATGTACAAAGATTAATGAACCATTTTATACACTGGACTTAAGCTTCTACAGATTTAGGCCTCTTTACAGAGGCCTTGTGAGGTTTTAGCTTGATAGTTCCACCTTTCAGGTTGAAAAAGTATACTTATTTCTTTTGCCCAATTAAAACTTTAATCCTGTGACCAAGGTCTCCTTACTCCTTCCCTTATAATTTTTTTTAAAAGTTTGCTTTTTCTGAGAACTTGCCATCAAAGTCTATATACGAAAATTTTTTTTAATCTCTCTGCTATAAATCCTGATTGTTTTGACTAATATATATTTATACTGTATCATAGTTATATTTGTTTGGGAATTACTATATGGACATAGCCTGGGTATAGCAGGTCTTGGTCATTTTTAATCCCTTTATCTCCCTTCCCTAAACTTCCTCCTACCCCACCCTCAAGGTCCCCTTCCCCTTCTCCAATAAATGTTCCTTTTTATGTCCTCCATCCTCCATTTTAACTCTTTTATTTATTTATGGTACTGGCTTCTAATATAAGAAAACCATGAAATGTTTAACTCTCTGTGCCTCGCTTATTTCATTTAACATTATGGTCTCAAACTCATCTTTAGCTGAATAATACTCTAATATGTATATATTCCACATTTTCTTTATCCATTCACTTCTAGAATGGATAAATAGGCATCTAGACTATTTTCAGAGCTACAGAATTATAACAGAAGAAACACAGAATGACCAAAATTATCCTAAAGAGCAAAACAGGATATATCACAATTCCAGATTTCAAGTCATATCACAAACTATGGTAACAAGAATATCATGGCACTGACACAAAAACAGAGATGTACACCAGTGGATTAGAATAGAGGATGTGGAAACAACCCCATGCACCTTCAGCCATCTCATTTTTCACAATGGGATCAAAAACACTGGAGAAAAAATAGTCACTTTCATAACAAGTGATGCTGGAAAAAGTGGTTATCCACATGCAAAAGACTGAACGTAGACCTATAGCTTTCACCCTGCACTAATATCATATCAAAATGGATCAAAGACTTAGATAGAAGAATTGAAGCATTGAAACTACTGGAAGATAACTTCAGGGAAACACTTGAAGCCATAGACATAGTCAAGGACTTCCTGAACTGAATTCCAATAGCACAGGAAATGATACCTAGAATCAACAAACAGCATTCCATCAAGGTGTTCTGGTTTTGATGGAAGGAAGGAAGGAAGGAAGGGAAAGAAAGAAAGAAAGAAAGGGGCCTGGGAGATAGCTCCATGGCACAAGTGCCTGCCTGGCAAGTACAAGGTGGTGAGCTCAAATCCCAATCCCACAAAAAAAAAAAAAAAAAAAAAAAAAAAAAAAAAAAAAAAAAAAAAAAAAAATTGAGTGCCGTTGTACCAACCTTAAGTTTCAACTGGAAAGTAACACATAAAACCACTCCTGAGTATCAAGAAACTGCTTTGACTCATTGTTCTGCTCACCTGAATTTTGTGTGAAGTGAGGTTGTATTGTAGATATTACTTGCTTTTTTCTTGGTTTTTCTGAAGACAGAGGCTCACTATGTAATACAGACCAGCTTTGAATGTGCTACATAGTCCAGGCAGGCCTTTAACTTGTGATCCTCCTGCTTCAGCCAGCCTTTTTCTGTTTCTTCTAGAAACTGAATCCAAAGTTGCTATGTTGGGCTGGCAAGATACCTCAGTAGAGTAAGTGCCTTCTTAGGTAAGTGTAGGACCAGGGTTCAATCCCCAGCATGTGGTGCCATGCACCTCACCTTGGGTGCACTGAGCCAGCCACTGAGACCAGGCATGGAGGAACATGCCTGCAATCCCAGTGCTTGAGAGGCTGAAAACGGGGGGATCATTATGAGTCTGAACTGTGTACCAAATACATAAAAGAAAATTTTTAAAAGTTACTATCTTAAGGAAAGTATCTGACAAAGATATTGATTCTCATGCTACAGAGCAATTTTACTCAAACTAGCTTCCAAAGACTGGCTCCTTGGTTAAATGGGATTCAGGAAAACATATGAATATTTTAACATAAATATTAACTAATACATTAATTCTAGTATCAACATATTGAACATTATTTTGGTTACTTTCTGCTTCAGCCACCTGAGTAGGAGGACATCACCGCACCTAGCTAGATGTTAATTCAAAAAAAGATTCTAAAATTTACTTCTTCTAGAGATCCCTCTCCATTTATATCAAGCTTAATTGTTTCAGTTGTTAGTTGTTGGGCCATTTCTAAGTTTAAAAATTATGATCTTTTTAATTAAAGTAACATTTAACCTTTCTAATAATGATTATTCATAATACACAAGCTAGAATTTCCTAATGCAATAGCTTGCTTTTATTTTTGTTGTTGCTTTTGTGTTTTGTGCGCCTGTGAATGCTTCTTTATTTATTTTTTTACCTTCCTGGGCACTGAGAGAAGGGACTAGAAATATGTTTTTAGTTATTGTTATTGTCCTTGTCTTTCTTATGAAGCAAAACAGAAAATACCATACAGGGAAAAACTCCACATTTTGACTATTTCCCCCTTGCAATATATTTTCTTGTGGATTTCTTTCTTTCTTTCTTTCTTTCTTTCTTTCTTTCTTTCTTTCTTTCTTTTCTGAAGATTGAATCCAAGGCCTTTACATTGAGCTATATCCCAAGCTTTTAGAAACAATTTTTTGAGACAGGCTGTCACTCAGTCACTAATTGCCCAGAGTGGGTTGAACATGTGATAGTCCTGCCTCAGCTTCCCAGAGTGCTGGGGTTGAAGGCCTGCACCATCATGCCTGCGTGTAACATAGATTCATAACTCTCTCTTTTCTGCTAGTACCAACATTAACACCTTTTAAAATCAGTGCTCTTTTGTTTGGAAAAGAGTTGAAACAGCAGCAAAGCTGAATTATCATAGGGCTCCACATTATCTCAAAATAACAGCAACTAACATGGCTACTGACCCACTCTGGATATTTCCCCAGTGGTGGCCATGGTGAAAAAGCAAACTCTGGAGAAATGAAAGAAAGTTACTGTCTTAAGGAAAGTACCTGACCAAGATATTGATTCTCACACTGCAGAGCAACGTAGTCCAGCTAGCTTCCCAGAGACGGGCTCCTTGGTTAAATGGGATTCAGAAAAATATGAATATTCTAACATAAATATTAACTAATAAGTTAATTTTAATATCAATATATTAAGCATTGCTTTGCTTACTTTCTAAGTATTGAGATAGATACAAAACCCAAAACTCACAACTCTTTAAAAAAAAATAAATAAAAAAGGCATAGCCTGCCTCACAGAAGTTTCAGTGCATAGTCAAAGGTTCCAGCACAAGATTATACAACAGAGGGGCATCACAGAGGACAAACAGTCCCAGTCCGTGTCAGGACATCCAGGAAGCAGAGAGGGGAGGGGAAAGGGGCAGACAGACAGATGGACAGAATGGTGAAGGAAGAAAGAAAAGAGACAGACCCTGCTAGGCCATCCTCCCAGGTACCCATCGTGTTGGACCACTCCCAAGTATCACCCCCTCATGATCCAGGTACATCCCAGAAGCCCCATCAATATGAGGCTTTGGAGGACACATGGTTAGAAACCACAGCAAGTGTTAACCGAACACATTAAATATAAAATGTCTAATATTTACTATCAGCATAATAACATTAATATTAATATAACATAGTAAAGCCTTTGAGAGATTCTGAAGTGAAGAATCCCACCTAACATTTCTGGGTTTCACCGTGTTGCCTGTACTGGTCTTAACTTGTGAGTTCAAGTGACATTTCTGCCTCAACCTCCCCAGTGCCTGGGGCTACAAGCTCACAATGTCACTCCAGATTTGCTTTTTTTTTTTTTTTTCTTTTATCTTTGTTCTTTTCTTTCTTTC